>JAJIBD010024247.1:0-245692 GCA_021461705.1 Cryptotis parvus | reverse complement strand
GGTGTGGAAAATGGAGGCCCTCATGGAGTGGGGGGGGTCTTCTGGCTTGGTGTAAGACTCTGCTGGGGTGGCAGGCCAGGACTAGAATCTGCCATCCCTCCCGGGCGCCTCATGAGTGGCTGAGCACAGGGAGAGTCAGCAGCAGCTCTGCCCCATGTCTGTCTCTGGATCAGCATACCTGGGCGGATTAAAAAAAGACTGCAGCATGGTGGATCTCGATGAGCCAGGCTGTGATAGGCTGGTCTGCTGGGTGGAGTTCTGGCGGGGTCTGGGTGTGGAAAATGGAGGCCCTCATGGGGTGGGGGTCTTCTGGTTTGTTGCGAGGGTCTGCTGGGGTGGCGGGCCAGGACTAGAACCCGCCATCCCTCCCGTGCGCCACATGAGGGGCTGGGCACAGGGAGACCCAGCAGCAGCTCTGCACCATGTCTGTCTCCAAGACATGTGAGGGGCGATCTGGTTGTGACATCTGTCACCCCACTGATCACCAGGGTTGATTCTGCTGATCTGGCTGGCTAGGCGGGTGTCCCCTTCCTCCCTCACCAATCCATGTGTGTCCCTCCCGAAGCTACACTCTCAGTCGAAGAGGACAGCCTTCCCTGAATAGAGAGACGGACCAGTCTTCGGTTGAGGGGTATAAGAGTAGCTGTGCTCCCCCTGCTAGAACCTCCAAACAAGCTCTCAAGTTAAGAATATTGCTCTAAAAATAAAAATTACCTCTACAAAGAAGACTACTATTCTTTTAAAAGTAGCTTTATTTACAAAGGAAACAAACAAGTATTGTATCTCTCTTAGCTATAATATCTCTTTAATTTTGTGCTGATGGGCCAGAGCAATAGCACAGCAGGAAATTAAAAACTAAATTTATACATATGTATGTATACACAAACACGATGTTATAAAACCCTAATAATTGAAAGGCATAAAAGGAACTTTTGGAGACAGACATACTCATGAAATATAACAGACCCATGAATGTAGCTATAAACTGCAATCTGAAAGAGATTGTAAGACATAGAACTTTTCCCTTGGTAGCAGGAGAGTGATGTCAACTAATCAACACTCAAATTTTACAGTTCTATAGTTGTAATACTGAAGTGGGAAGTAAGAAAGTATAAATAGTAATAGATCCTGAATTGCTAGTAAATGACACCTTAAATTTTTTTCCCCAACTTTGCTGGTAGCAGTACCAATAAACACCATGCTGGTTCTTTAACGAATTCTTCACAGTTAAAATCCCTGGAGACAAGTTCTTGAGAAGACCTCACACTCATCTAATAGCTGAACTACCTAGAGGGAAGAGAAAATAGATAAGAACACTTTTAGGAGGGCCAGAGTGACAGTACAGTGTGTAGGGTGTCGGGGAGCTCTGCTGGGGTCCGCGACAGTGCCGGGAAGTGATTTCTCTTCTACCTCCGAGCCGGCGGAGAATGGATGAAGACTCAGGAATCCGATGCAGTTTTAAAAGGGCTTTACTATCACAGGATCCAATATACAATGCAAGAGCAGGGAAAACCTCCGGACTCTGGGTTCCCAGCTAGGCCCCAGCCAGGTGTAGGCCAAGATGGCTGCCACCACGTGTTGAGGTCCAACAGAGAATGGAGAAGATGGAGAAGCAAAACACCAAGGGAAGCCAAAATGGCAAAGGGAAAAATGGGAGAGAGAGAGCTTCTTTCTTCTTGCAGCTTATCTTTTAGCTAGAAATCCGCCCAAACTCCCAGCCCAGCCCATTCTGGGATGGGCTATCTAGAGATGAAAACAGGAAAATAGCTCTATAGAAATGTAGCGACTTCAGGAGACCATCTGACTGTTTACAAAAACCCAGAGCCAATTAAAAGCCTCCTAGCAGAGCTGGGAGAAGCTATAAGCTAAATGTAACTTCCCCTGGCAGGAAGGATCAAATGTCCTCAGGTAATTTCTCCCAGCACCTCACCTAATGTCTTGAGCAAAGATTTGCCTGGAATTGCCTTTATAGGGTAGAGAAGGGGATTTCTGAGCTGGCGTGTCTCTGTACCAAAGACTAATACTAATGCCAGTTAAATATTTCTGCAAGCCTTCACAAGAGTCTCATCTACTTCCTGGTAGTTTTGTATTTTAGTTGCCTTTGAGTTATCAGGGAGCCATGCTTGCTTGCTTGGAGGCAAACAGCATTTCTCTCTGCTCTAATTACTTAGAGATCCAACGTGGCCAGGCAAATATGCTGGTAAGATCTAGCTAGTCCCACGATGATTGTGATAGTATGAGAGAATATTTATACCAGCCAGTACAGAATACATGGTCAGATATGACTACCACATTCAGAGTACCCCCCTATCTATGAAGTGACCTGCAGGAGGCAATCCAGGGCAGATGCAGAGGCCTAGGCTTTTAGGTGTCCTGCAACAATAGGGCACTAGCCTTGCAATCTGCTATCCCAGGTTTGATGTTCAGCTCACGTATACTCCCACATGTTTGACAGGAGAAAGCCCTGAACAGTTAAGAATGGTCCAAAGTTATTTAATTTTTTATTATACCACTGTGAGATATATAATTACAAAAATGTTCATATTTGGGTTATGGTCATACAGTGTTCCAGCACCCATCCCTCCACCAGTGCCCATTTCTCACTACCTATGTCCCCAATTCCCTCCCCCAGCCTGCCTCTAAGGCAGAAAATTTAACTCTTCTCTCTCTTTATTTCTTTCTGTCTCTCCCTCCTTCCTCACTCTCTCTCTATTCTCTTACACATTGTGACTTACAATACATAAATTTATAGTTTATCATGTATATATCCCTTTGCCTACATTCAGTGCTCAGTTCAAGGCTGGTCTTATCATTTCCAACAATTATGAGCATTGTTATCTTCTCTGTCTTACCTAACCTCTGACTCCCAAAAACTTGCAGTAGAATTTAACCATTGACAAGACCTCCTGATTCATATTTTGCCTGGCTTTGGATATTGGTATCATACTTTTTTTTTATATCCTGCAGTCATTCTATATTGTCCTTTACCTTGTAACTAATTTCACTCAGCATAATACTCGCGATGTCTATCCATTTATAGGCAAATTTCATAACTTTGTTCTTCCTAATAGCTGCAGAGTATTCCATTGTGTAGATGTACCACAGTTTCTTTATCTATTCATCAATTCTCGGGTACTCTGATTGCTTCTAGATTCTGGCTGTGAATAGTGCTGCTATGAAAATAAAAGTTCACATGGTGTTACTGTTGTGTGTTTTTGACTTCCCAGGGTATATTCCCAGGAGTGGTATGACTGGGTCAAATGGGAGCTCAATTTCTAGTCTTTGGAGGAATGTCCATATTGTTTTCCACAAAAGGCTGTACTAGTCAACATTACCACCAACAATGGATGATAGTTTCTTTTTCCCCTTCATCCATGCCAGCACATGTTGTTCTTGTTCTTTTGGATATGTGCCAGTCTCTGTGGTGTGAGATGTTACCTCATTGTTGTTTTGATTTGCATCTCCCTGATAAGTAGTGATGATGAGCATTTTTTCATATGCCTTTTGGCCATTCGAATTTATTCTCCCCATGTTTTGATGGGGTTGGTTGTTTTCTTCTTGTAAAGTTCTACCAGTGGTGTAACACAAATTAAAAAAATACTTTAAAAGCCCACCTGCAATATATATATATATATATATATATATATATATATATTTTAACAGGACAGAATAAAATGGAAAGATACATACATTCTTTTGAATGGTAAGTATAGCCAAACTATTATATCCCACTAAAAAGTTTAAAATATTAGAAAGAAGAATGTTAAATATAACTCTATTTTCAACAAGGTTAATGATTCTCACTTATTATTCCCATTTGCTGTTTAGTAAATTTTAAATATGAAACACCAAATTTTCAGTTATAAAATTTACGTTTGGCTTTTTAAAAAGTCCAAAAATACAAAGCAGCAGTAATTAAAACAGCGTGGTACTGGAATATAAACAGACCTGTGGACCTATGGAACAGAGTTGAGTATCCTGACACCCACCCTCAAAGGCATGATCAGTTAATCTTTGATAAAGGTGCAAAGAGTCCAAACTGGAGTAAGGAAAGCCTCTTCAACAAGTGTTGCTGGGAAAACTGGACAGCTACATGTAAAAAAATGAATTTGGACCCGTGTCTAACACCTTGCACAAAAATCAGATCAAAATGGATTAAAGATCTCAATATCAGACCTGAATCCATAAAGTACGTTGAAGAAAATATAGGAAAAACCCTCCACGACATTGAAGCTAAAGACATCTTCAAAGGTGGAACACCATTAACAAAGCAACTAGAAGAAAAAAATAAACATATGGGACTCCATGAAACTGAAGAGCTTCTGCACCTCGAAAGAAACAGTGACCAAGATAGAAAGACAGTCCACAGAATGGAAAAGAATATTCACCCAATACCCATCTGATAAGGGGTTAATATCCAGAATATATCAGGCACTGGTACAGCTATATAAGAAAAAAAACAGCCAACCCCATTAGAAAATGGGGAAAAGAGATGAACAGAAACTTTGACAAGAAAAAAAAATTCGAATAGCCGAAAGGCATATGAAAAAAATGCTCATCATCACTAATCATCAGAGAGATGCAAATCAAAACAACAATGAGATATCACCTCACACCACAAAGACTGGCCCATATCCAATAGGGTAAAAGCAACAAGTGCTGGCATGGATGTGGGGAAAAGGGGACTCTTATACATTTTTTGGTGGGAATGTCGACTTGTACAACCTTTCTGGAAAACAATATGGACATTCCTCCAAAGACTAGAAATTGAGTTCCCTTTTGACTCAGCCATACCACTCCTGGGAATATATCCTGGGAAGCCAAAAACACACAGCGGAAACACAATCGCGACTTTTATTTTCATAGCAGCACTATTCACAATAGCCAGAACCTGGAAACAACCAGTATGCCTGAGAACTGATTACTGGATAAAGAAACTGTGGTACATCTACACAATGGAATACTATGGAGCTGTTAGGAAAAATGAGGTTATGAAATTTGCCTATAAATGGATGGACATGGAAAGAATCATGTTGAGTGAAATTATTCAGAAGGAAAGAGAGAGACATAGAATGACTGCATTTATTTGCATGACATAAATATACCAGGTGATCTTACCAAAAGTGGAAATTACCATAAGCGTGTGGGAGTCAGAGGTTAGGTAAGATAGAGAAGGGAACATGTGTAAATAAATGTCAAAACGGTTGATACCAACATAGAACTGAGCATTAAATACAGGCAAAAAATGCAAATGATGGCATCTAAGTGTATGTAGTGTAACCCACAATGTGTAGGAGAAGGAAGAGAGAGAGGGAGAGAGAGGAGATAAAGAACCTGCCATTTAGGCAGGCCATGGGAGGGGGAGGGAATTGGGGACATGGGTGGTGGGAGATGGGCACTGGTGGAGGCGGGCGGTGCTGTGTGACTGAAACCTCTAAATGTGAACAACGTTGTAATTGTATATCTCACTGTGGTATAATAAAATGTTTAAAAAAATAAAGCTCCTGAGAATAAAAAAAAAAGGTCCAAAAATACAGGTTTGGTGCAAGGCAGATATTATAGCTGATAAGATACTTGCCTTTCATACAGTTGAGCCAGGTTTGATTGCTGACACCACATATGATTCCTTAAACACAGTCAGCAGTGCTCTAGAGCTAAGATTGAGGAATAAGCCCAATGCACTGCTGCCTGTGGCCCTTCAAAATAAGATTTAAATTTATTAGATCTTATTTCTCCTTAACTATCTCTCATATAACCATTAATTATTATTGCTATATTTCCCATTTCACCATTTTATGTGGTTATAATAGATATTTAAATCATATGCATTCTATACTGAGTCCTTGGAATTCTTTTTTTATTCCTTGGGAAAAAAATGAAGCAGACATATAACATCTGATTTCCAATTGTTATCTTCTGGTATTCTCCTTAAAGCATTATTTTTATTGTAACTTAAGACTATAATTTTGATCACAATTACAATTTTCCTATGAATTAAGACATTGAAATTTTGTTTTGTATACCAGTTGTGGGTTCTATTTATGGATTCTTGTTTACATCATGTAAACTCTGAAGGTTGTAGCAGCTGCAGAGTCAGAAAACCGATTGCCATATTCATTTTGCTCTTTATCAATCTGTTTTCCATTTGACACGCATCACTCACCACTTTTTCTCACTTCATCTGGACCACAATGTTCTTTTCTTTCAACCCCATTTCCAAATGAAACACGCACAGTACAGTGACATGGTTTACAGAGAATTAGATATTACCACCCCTTGGTTATTTTTGCCAGTCAATTGGTTATAATCTATTAGGTCATGGTATTGGATCAACCTATCTGATTTTATATGTAAATACATATATGATGTGATTGTGTGAGTCCAATCAGATCCCTCATGCCCTTATAAATGTTTGTAAAGTGATATCATATACCTGCTTATTAAGCAAAAAGAAGTCTGCAAGACTATCTTTTGGATTTCACAATCAAATTAGGGTTTGTAAGATAATACTTTGGAGGTTTTCCTTGCTTCTTGTTCTAATTCCTCCCTTTTCAGTTCTGCCATAACAATATGATTTTGCCTTTTTCATAACAAAACAGTCTCAATGTACAATCTTTATTTTATGGTTAATCTGTCCATTAAGTTAAAACATATAGAAATAGGCAGCATTTGCTTTATGATTCATGAAATATCATGTAAGTCACTCAGCTTTAAAGACTGTGAAAATTAAAAAGGAACATATACTTCCTCATTTTTTAATGCTGATTAGTCACTCATTAATAAAATCTAATCATTAGTATCATAAATAGGCTTAGTAAAATTCAGTGAACTAAGTTGCTTACTTATGAAGGGTATTTGCCTCAACATATAAAGGATATACATATAATAGAACCACAACAAACATGGACAAAAGCTTTAATTTTTTCTCTAAGGTCAGGAACAAGACAATGAAGCCTATTCTCACTAATATTATTGCATATAGTATTGGAAGTCCTAGGAAGTGCAAGGACAAGAAAAGATATAAAATAATAAAAATTGTAAAGGAAATAAGAAAACTTTTACTCTGCTGATGTTACAATAATATGTATAAGAAATTCCAAAAGGTCCCATTAAAAATAATAGACACAGTAAAACAGCAAGTTAAATAATCAATATAGAAAAATTAGTTGTATTTTTATACACAAATAATTAAAGAGTAAAGAATTCAGGAAAACGACTTTTCCTACAACCACATCATATAAATAAGAACCTTGAGATAAATTTAATAGAGAAGCACTTTTCTGTGGGTATTTTCTATTGTTAGGGAAATGCAAAACAATTCAATAATATATAAACTCACATCTATGATAATTTTGAAAAGAAAAAGAAAAACTAACAATGAAACATGTGGAAGAGGCTGCAGAGATAAGGGGACCATAATTACTATTACTGGAAGTCTAAATTAGATTATAATGCTTATATTATTTTATATTACATTATACAATGCTTATATAATATGTAAAATATAAGCATTAGAGCACTTTCATAAATTTATAAAATTTAAAATAGGAATTGCATATTTTATGTATGTATGTATGTATTTATTTTTGCTTTTTTGGGTCACACCCAGCGATGCTCAGGGGTTACTCGTGGCTCATTTACTCAGTAGTTACTTCTGACAGTTCTCGGGGACCATATGGGATACTGGGGATGGAAACCGGGTTGGCCACATGCAAGGCATTCCTGGTCCCAGGAACTGCAGATTTTAATTCTATATACTTACCCAAAACGCTTTTAAATCACACAATTTTAAAGATATATTAATCATGTTTATTGTAGCATTTATATTACCCAGGAACTGGAAACAAATCCAAATGTTTATCACCTGACAAATGAATAAAAGCATCTGGATACACATAATAAACTACATTCAACTCTAAAGAAATGTGAATTTCTGTCATCTGTAAAAACATGGATGGTCCATGAAGGTATTATGATAGGTGAAAATATGACAGAAAATTAAATGTACACACCACAGTATTTCTATAGTCTATAGAAAATATTCACACATAAGTTAGAGAAAACAAAAAATAAACTCCTTGAACTTTGAAATATGCTCTATATGTCATTATACTTATGTTTGCGTTGTTCATCAATTTGCTTGAGCGGGCACCAGTAATGTCTCCATTCATTGGGAATGAGGTCCATATTGTTACGTTTTTGGCATATTGAATACACCATGGATAGCTTGCCAGGCTCTGCTGTGGTGCTGGGTTCATTCCAGGGGCCCAGACTTTTTTTCTATGTCAGACTATTCACAATAGGGCCCATGGGGAAGAGCCCTGGGGGTGTAGACAAGCCTGTCTCCTGTCTGCCACCTGCCAACGCAGCTGGGCATCACAGCCACCAACTTCCAATATTCACAACTCACTGCATGCAGCATAAAATAAATATGTGTTACAAGTGACAAATACTATTTATTTAAGAGCCACGTAAAAGCCTTGTAAGTATAGTTTTGTGTAAGTATCACATAAACACATAACTTTGGTAAAAGTCGACATCTTAAATTTTCTCTCCGTGGTAGAGCATATTTCCTAAATTTCTGCAGTCAGACTTACTGTGTAATAGAGTGTAAGCCTCAGAGAAAAGTTTCGATACAAAATTTCCCCTTTTGTTAGGACTTCTTCACATCATCACTGTATTTTCCAGATTTTTTGTGGAATAACTTAATTTTTTGCAGATGGGACAACAGGATGGATTTTACCAAGAACCTCAAAAGACCTTTGATACTTTATTTAAAGGAATTAGATATTAACATTTTCTGGAGATAAATATGTATGTCCAAGTCTCACTATATAATAAATGACTAAGGGCAATAAAGCAAAAATGCAGATAATTATTCATTCAAAAATAATCCAGAATCCTTTTCAATTTTCTCCTTGCTTGTCTCCATCTCAGGCATACGAGCAGTTCCATATGTACTTCTTGTAATAAAGTTAGTAATATTTATCATGAAACTCAGAAGCTCACCTCAAACAGCTTTTTTTTTTTTTTTTGCTTTTTTGGGGTCACACCCTGCAATGCTCAGGGGTTTCTCCTGGCTCTGCACTCAGGAATTACTCCTGGCAGTGCTTGGGGGACCATATGGGATGCCTGAGATTGAACCTGGGCCAGCATGGTAAACACCCTACCTGCTGGGCTATATTGCTCCGGCCCCTCAAACAGCTTTTATTTTTTTTTTTTAAATTTTTTTATTATACCACAGTGAAACATACAATTACAAAGGTGATCATAATTGGTTCTTGGTAATACAGTATACCAGCACCCATCCCTCCACCAGTGCCCCATTTCCACCACCAATGTACCCCACCCCCTCCTGCCCACCCCCATGCTGCCTTAATAGCAGGTACCCCAGTTTCCTCTCTTTCTCTCTCTCTGTCTCTCTCTGTCTCTGCATCTCTCTGCCTCTTATTTTACACATTGTGGCTAGCCCTGCAGGTATTTAGAGTTTATCACTTAAGTCTCTTTGTGTATATTCAATGGTGAGTCTTAATCTGCCATTACCATTTCCCACATTTAGTAAAACACTGGTATCTATTTATGTCATATTAATGAATGCAGTCATTCTATATCTGTCCTTTTACTTCTGACTAATTTCACTCAGCATGATAGTCTCCATGTCCCTCCATTTGCAGGTAAATTTCATAATGTCATCTTTTCTGACAGCCGCATAGTATTCCATAGTGTAGATGAACCACAGTTTCTTTAGCCAATCCTCTGTTCTCGGGCATTTAGGTTGTTTCCAGATTCTAGCTATAGTGAATAGCGCAGAGATGAATAAAGAAGTACAGATAGTGTTTCTGCTATGTGTTTTTCAGTCTCTAGGGTATATTCCCAGGAGTGCTATTGCTGGATCAAATGGGAACTCAATATCTAGTTTTCGGAGGAATGCCCATATTGTTTTCCAAAAGGGCTGGACCAGTCGGCACTCCCACCAACAGTGGATGAGAGTCCCTTTTTCCCCCACATCCACGCCAGCACTGGTTGTTCTTGCTGTTTTGGATGTGTGCCAGTCTCTGTGGTGTGAGATGGTACCTCATTGTTGTTTTGATTTGCATCTCCCTGATGATTAAAGATGAAGAGCACTTTTCATATGCCTTTTGGCCATTCGAATTTCTTCTTTTTTGGAAGCTTCTGTTCATTTCTTCTCCCCATTTTTTTGATGGGGTTGGCTCAAACAGCTTCTAAAAGCCTGATTTTACTACTTTTATTTTGATAAAAAATAATACAATCGGCCTGTAACAAGGTATTCAACATAAAATAAACACTATAAAAATGTTAGATCTTAAATTTCAGTGTTATATTTTGATTATAAATAATTAAATTTTATAAAATTATTTTCTATTATTTAAAAACATCTATTTCATAACAAATACCTCAATCAAATGTAGTTCTTTGTCCATAATTTTCTAGAAACATTGGATAGATGCATCATTAATAAATATCAAGCAAATATTAGGTGCTTCCAGAGTACAGAGCAGGACACTTTGCTACTCTGAAGGTCACTATCAAATTAGAGACATGAACTCATTTTTAATGTTGTTTTTTGCATATCACTTGTATTACTTGTCTTCTCGTTCATCATTTGCTCGAGTGGTCACCAGTAACATCTCTACACATCTTGTCACATGCTAGTGTAGCCCAAGGGCATTTGCTCACTCCAGGACAATGACGAGCCTCAAAACATTCCTGTAGGTTATGGGAATGTGGAATATATATATATATATATATATATATATATATATTTTTTTTTTGCTTCCAAAGTGCTGACTTTATTGAAAAAAGGGAAGATCAAGAAGGCTATAGGGATTTTTTTTTAACAATATATCCAGGCCACATGTCCCAGGCTCTGGGGTTGTTGCTCTTCCTGCTGTGTTCCCAGCACCGGGCCTTGGCAGGTCTGATCCCCACTGGTGCTTCTGGATTTCACCTACAGCAACACCCGAGGGGTCCCATTGGGGGTGGCTCCTTTTTTTTCTTCTGCAGTCGATTCTGAACCTTCCGAGATTTCACCACTTTCATTCTCACCTCAAAAACTTCATGGATGGCCTTCCGAAAGCAATGGAAATTGTAGTCTATAAGCCCTTTCCTCTCAAAACTCTCCTCTCGGACAAAGCAAACCAAGGCCAGGAACTTGGTCACCTCCTTCAAGTAAAGAACAGTCGTATTATTCAGCTTTATAATGGCGGTCGATTCCTTGTCATACGGGGTCCCAGCTCCATTTTCTTTGAGACCATAAATACAAGAGATGTCAATTACCACATCGATCATATCACAGCAGAGCTCATAGGTTTGCATATCCACGGGGTACTATCAGTTGCAATATAAATTTTACTGACCACATCAAACAGAAATGCCTTTTATATATATATATATATATATATATATATATATATATATTTCTTTTTTTGCTTTTTTGGGTTACAACAGGCAATGCTCAGGGGGTTTCTCCTGGCTCTGCACTCAGGAATCTCAGGAATCACTCCTGGCGGTGCTCGGGGACCATATGGGATGCCAGGGATCGAACTTGGGCTGGCATGGGCCGGCCACGTGCAAGCAGCCTTACCTGCTGGTCTATCACTCCGGCCCCCATGAGGTATATATTTGATCCTGGTTTTTGGCATATCAAATACGACACAGGTAGCTGTCCAGGCTCTCCTGTGTGAGTGGGATACTACTAGACTCTCATCTCATGTATTTATTGATGAACCACGAGATGGGGAAAGATGGGCTTCTCTGCTGGTGGAGCTCTGATGAGCTGTGGAGTATGGATATTGAAAATGGCAGCCCTCATGGTGTGGGGGTTCCTCTGGCTTCTTGTGAGGCTCTTCTGGGATGGCGGCCAGGGCTAGACCCGCCTACCATCCTGGGAGCCTCATGATTAGCTGAGCACAGGAGAGACAGTAGCAGCTCTGCCCCCATGTATCTGAGTCTCTGAATCAGGCATACCTGGGTTTAAAATAGACCTTGCTATAGGGTGGGACTCTGAAGAGCAGAGCTTGTGATCCTGTTAGTTTATTTTTAATGTTGTGACTCTATATGTATTTATATAATTTAGATAAATGGTCTCTGTTTGCTTATATTAAGTGAGAACTTTAACCAGATTTTGTTTTTCTTTCTTTTTTTTCATTAGGGACTTTTTAACTACCCAGAAGTGATTTAAGGCATTTGGCAACTACTTGTATTGTTTGACCTGGCAGTGTGGGTTGACAGTTGTGTGACAGGTTGTGAACCTACAGTGCTTGGCCTTACCAGGTATGGTTGGGGGTTTGAGGAACCAGGGCTATAGCCAGGGGTAATCTGGGGCCATGCTCTTTCAGATTTAAACTCAGGGTCTAGTTTATAGCAGGCTTGTGTGGACTGCACAATATGTGCTGTTTTCAGCTCCCACATCCTCATTTTATTTTGTTAAAAGATATTAATCAATATTTTGGGGCAAACAATTTCCCCCCTCTATATATATAGCATATATATGTATATATAGCATATATAGCATATAAACAGCATATATATATATATATATATATATAGCATATATATGTATCACTTGTCTTCCTGATGTTCATTGATTTGCTTGAGGAGGCACCAGTAATGTCTGCTCATTGGAAGTGAGGTCCATTATAATTACTGTTGCTTCGGGGAGGCCTGGTGGACCCACCCACAAACTTTTCTCTGCCTGTCAGCTGTGATCCAGAGACACTAACACATAGGGAATTGCTGTTACTGGCTCTTCCCTTGCTCGGCTAATCATGAGGCATCCGGGAGGGAGGGCAGATTCTGGCGCTGGCCCACCACTCCAATAGAGCCTCAGAAGAAGCCAGAGGAAATCCTTGCATTATAATGGCAGTCATTTTCTACGTCTGGACTCCACAGCTCATCAGAGCCCCACCCAAGAGAGAAGCTGATCTCAATCCCAGGTATGCAGGTCTTGGTGGCTAAAACACCTGGGCTTCCATGAAGGTGGAGCTGGGGTCCCTCTCCCCCATCTTTGTCCCTACTAGGAGGCCCTGTGGACCTGCCCATAAACTGTTCTGGGGCTGTTGGTTGTGATCCAGAGACAATGACACACAGGGAAGAATTTGGTTGGTTTCTACTAATGATGCAATGCAGCCACACAGTACATCAACTTAGTAGAAACCAACCACATTACAGAACTTCAGATGGTCAAAGCAAGAACAGAAATAGACCAGATTAACTCATAAACCTAAACCTCAATGTAAACCCTAAACCCCACCCTGGACTGTTTAATGAAGCCACTGCCCTCTTCCAGTACTCAATGGACCTGGAGACCTGTACTGTTACAAATTACTCTATCCATTGAGGAGGAGAAAAGAAAGGAGATGAGAATGCTTCTAGCCTGACAGTAGACTGGCCCCCTGAGATAAATCCAGAGCCATGACAAAGCCTGGCAAGCTACCTTTGGTGTTTTTGATATACCAAAAACAGTAACAGTATATGTATTTATACTATATATTATATATGATAAAATACTATGTATACATATATATGTATGCATATGAAATATATTATGAAATATTTGGATTTATGTTAAAAATAGAAAACTCATTTGTTTTACATGTCGCTGCCAGGTTTTCCCAACACCACTTGTGGAAGAGGCTTTTCTTACTCCATTTTAGACTCTATGCACCTTTATCAAATATTAAATGATAATGTGTTTGAGGTTGGGTGTCAGGATACTCAATTCTATTCCATAGTTCCACAGGTCTGTTTTTATTCCAATACCATGCTGTTTTAATTACTACTGCCTTGTAGTACAGTTTGAAGTTGGGAAAGGTGATGCCTCCCATCTTCTTTTTCCCGAGGATTCCTTTAGCTATCCTTGGTGGTTTATTGTTCCACACAAATTTCAGGAGTATTTGGTCAATTTCTTTGAAGAATGTCATGGGTATCCTTATAGGGACTACATTGAATCTGTACAGATCTCTAGGGAGTATTACCATTTTGACAATGTTGATTCTCCCATCCATGAGCAGGGAATATGTTTCCATTTCCTTGTGTCCTCTTTTATCTCTTGGAGCAGTGTTTTGTAGTTTTCTTTGTACAGGTCCTTTACACACTTGGGTAAGTTGATTCCTAGGTATTTGATTTTCTGTGGCACAATTCTGAATGGAATTGTTTCCTTAATATCCCTTTCTTCTCTTTCACTATTTGTATATAGGAAAGCCACCGACTTTTGGGTGTTGATTTTGTATCCTGCCACTCTACTATATGTGTCTATTGTTACTAGGAGCTTTTTTGGGAGAGAGTTTAGGGTTCTCTAGGTATAATATCATGTCATCTGCAAATAATGATAGCTTGACTTCTTCCCTTGCCTATCTGGATGCCCCTGATGTCCTTTTCTTCTCTGATTGCTATGGCAAGTACTTCCAGTACTATATTGAATAAAATAGGTGAGAGTGGGCAACCTTGTCTTGTCCCTGATTTCAGGGGGAAGGCTTTCAATTTTTCCCCATTTAGAATGATGCTCGCTGTGGGGTTTTGGTAGATGGCTATAACTATCTTGAGGAAAGTTCCTTCAATTCCCATATTCTGGAGGGTTTTAATCAAGAACGGGTGCTGGATCTTGTCAAATGCTTAATCTGCGTATATTGATAGGATCATATGGTTTTTATTTTTTTCTTTTATTGATATGATGTATTATGTTGATTGACTTGCAAATGTTGAACGATCCTTGCATTCCCGGGATGAATCCTACTTGGTCATGATATATAATCTTCTTGATGAGTCTTTGTCTTCTGTTTGCTAGTATTTTGTTGAAGATCTTAGCATCGGTGTTCATCACGGATATTGGTCTGTAGTTTTCTTTCTTTGTGTTGTCTCTCCCTGCTTTGGGTATCAGGGTGATATGTGCCTCCAAATTCATAAAAAATGAATTTGGACATGTGTCTAACACCATGCATGAAAATCTGATTTAAATGGATTAAAGATCTCAATATCAGACTTGAATCCATAAAGTACATAGAAGAAAACATAGGAAAAACCCTCCACGACATTGAAGCTAAAGGCATCTTCAAAGGTGAAACTTCACTAACAAAGCAACTAGAAGAAAAGATAAACATATGGGACTACATGAAACTAAAAAGCTTCTGCACCTCAAAAGAAACAGTGACTAACACACAAAAGCAGTCCACAGAATGGGAAAGAATATTCACACAATACCCATCTGATAAGGGGTTAATATCCAGTATATATCATGCACTGGTAGAACTTTACAAGAAGAAAAGAAACAACCCCATCAAAAATGGGGAGAAGCAATGAACAGAAACTTCAGCAAGGAAGAAATTCGAATGGCCAAAAAACATATGAAAAAAATGCTCATCATCACTAATCATCAGAGAGATGCAAATAGAAACAACAATGAGATATCACTTTACACCACAGAGACTGGCACATATTCAAAAGAGCAAGAACAACAAGTGCTGGCGTGGATGTGGGGAAAAGGGACACTCTTCCATTGTGGTGGGAATGCCGGCTGGTACATATTGTCTGGATAACAATATGGACATTTCTCCAAAGACTAGAAATTGAACTCCCATTTGACCCAGCCATACCACTCCTGGGAATCTACTCTGGGAAACTAAAAATACACAGTGGAAACACCATCCCTACTTTTATGTTCATAGCAGCATTGTTCAGAATAGCCAGAATCTGGAAGCAACCAGAGTGCCCAAAAATCGATGACTGGATAAAGAAGCTTTGGTACATCTACACAATGGTATACTATGCAGCTGTTAGGAAAAATTAAGTTTTAAAATTTGCCTATAAATGGATGGACATGGAGAAGATTATGTTGAGTGAAATTAGCCAGAAGGAGAGAGACAGATACAGAATGACTGCATTTATTTGCATAACATAAATATATGTACATATTATGATACCAATATCCAAGGTCAAGTGAAACATATATCAGGAGGTCTTGTCAACGGTGGAAATTATCACAAACGTGTGGGAGTCAGAGGCTAGGTAAGACAGAAAATGGAACAATGTGCTAACAATTGTCGAGGGTACTAATGCCAACCTAGAACTGAGCATTAAATAGAGGCAAAATGATACACATGACAACCCTTTAATATATGTTCTGTAATCCATAGTATGGAAGGGAAGGAAAGAGAGAAAGAGAGAGATAGGGAAAGAAATAAAGAACCTGCCATGTTTGGGGACATTGGTGGTGGGAGATGGCAACTGGTGGAGGGATGGGTGCTGGAACACTGTATGACCAAAACCCAAATACAGACTTTTTAATTGTATATCTTTGTAATTGTAAAAATAAAAAATTAAAAAAAATAGAAAACTTTTCTACTAGAAAAATTTGAAATTTGTAGAGTGTGTCTATACTTAACATTGTTCTTTATAAGTCTAAATATGATCAAAGCATGTTAAATATTTGCATACAAAGAATCATCTTATATCATTATACTGATATTCAATTATAATGCAATATGTACCAAAGTATTACATCACATTTGCTGATCTTGGTGATATTCACTTTTTTATTTAATTTATTGTTATCTATTATATGGGATGATTGCTAAGCACTTATTTAGCATGCCAAAATAAATGAACTTTTGGTTTAGTTTACAATAGCAAATATATCTGATCAGAATCTTGGTATTAGCAAGATAGTACAGCAGATAGGGCATTTGCCTGGCATACAATTGGCCCAGCTTTGAACTCCAGTACTGCATATAGGCTCTGAGGCCTTCCAGTAATGATCCCTGAACAAAGAGCCAGAAGTAGGCTTTAAGCACAGCCAGATGTGGTCCAAAAACTAACTAATAGATAAAAGACTGTTGCATATTAAAATTTCCAGATATTTACAAGTCTTTTTCTAAGATCTTTAATCTTAATGTTTATCTCTACTTACTTTTCCCCAAAGTCCTTAAATAGAGGCTGGCGTGATAGCACACGGGGCAGGGTGTTTGCCTCACAGGCACCTGACCTGGGTTCGGCATCCCATATAGTCCCTGAGCACCACTAGGAGTAATTCCTGAATGCAGAGCCAGGAGTAACCCCTGAGCATTGCTCAGAGTGGCACAAAAAGAAAAAAAAGTCCTAAAATATTTCAAACTGAAATTCAAAATCTGCTACCAGGTGGTGCAAAATTAGCAAGTGCTCTACAGCTTAACTATATGCATAGCCCAAAGTTTGCTATTTATTAAATAATTTTTAACTTTTATTTTTCTGTATTTTGGGTGAATACTCCAAAGCAATGCTCAGGGTATCTGGAGATTAATCTGAACCATTTTCACACAATCAGACTGTCCTAAGATTCTAGGGCCTGAGGGTGTTTGATGCTCAGTTCCTGGAGCGTCAGAGACCACAAAGACTACTAGACTATAACAACTGATGCTCAAGGGCTCTGGTAGTGGGGAGCAAACCCTGCTCAGGTGCATGCCTTGCTTACACTAGAGATTACTGCATAATAAGGTTTCCCCAAGTTTGCTATTTTACACAGATATTTTAAAACAGTATCAGTACTCAAACTGTACTCATCAAATAATTATTCCCAGGTTAAAGAAAATGATTAAACATTTAATAAGAAACAAAATCTAAACATTATAAATGCCAACATACACAGAATGTTTGTACATAAAGAAGACCAGAGAAAATTAATCCAACTCATTTATTGTATACATACACTCAATATGAGTGTCTCAGGTCTAATGAATCTTAAATCTGTGTTTTAATTATTTCTTAATGCAAGTAACATTTTTGAGAATTTCTATTAGCATACTATTTACTATGTTCCCTAAAGTAGTATGTCTTGTAACAGAGATTTTCCCTCAAACTAGAAAATGTATTTTAATATAATTATAGGTAGGTAGATAGGTACATGGTTCAGTTTACTGATAGCAAAGCTATTTCAATACTTTTTATTCACACTTTCTGATGCATTCACTTGTTTACATCACTAGCAATACAAATTAGTGAAAAAGAAAATAGAAAATAGTACAGTATGCTTTTATGCTTATACAAAATGCACAGTAACTTAATCCCATCTCAGGTAATGACATTAGAAAAAAGGTTCCACTTCGGACTCAAGTGATCAAGTGATCAAGTGAATAAATGTGTCAAAGCTGAACATTTTGGTGGTCTCTAATAGTATTCAGAAACACAGATGGAAAAGAGATAGGGTGAGGGTAAGAAGGAATTTCCTTTGGATTTGAGACTTTACAGTCTCTTAAATTATTAGGGCCAGTATGTAAATTGTTGTTTCCTGTTTCTAAAAAGAGCAATCTTTTCTGAACACTGAAGAAAACATAAAGAATGGTTTACCTTTATTTTGCTCTTCACATAAAGTCAGATGAGATGTTGTCCTGCCTCTTCTGCCTATAATATTTATCATCATTATGTAATCTACACTGTGTATGCTGATAAAAAAACACTTTTCAGACTTAGAACAAAATTTTGCTGAGGCAAATCATCTGTGAAAATCTAATTTGAGTGATCAATTTAAATTAATTTAAAGGGTTTTTTCCAGAAAGATTTTTTGCTATTGAATCACAGTGAGAGAGACCATTACAAAGATGTTCATGATTTGGTTTCAGTCATACAGTGTTCCAATACACATTCCTCCACTTACCAACACCAAGTCTCCAGATTCCCTCCCCACCCCCACAACAATCTGCCTCTATAGCAGGCACTCTTTCTTCTTTTCTTACTTTCTCCTTCTTCCTTTCTCCTTCTTCTTCTTCTTCTTTCTTCTTCTTCTTCTTCTTCTTCATCTTCTTCTTCCTTTTCTTCTCCTCCTCCTCCCTCCTCCTCCTCCTTCTTCTTCTTCTTCTTCTTCTTATTTTTCTTCTTCTTCTTCTTCTTCTTCTTCTTCTTCTTCTTCTTCTTCTTCTTCTTCTTCTGCTTCTTCTGCTTCTGCTTCTGCTGCTTCTTCTTCTTCTTCATCTTCTTCTTCCTTTTCTTCTTCTTCTTCTTCTTCTTCTTCTTCTTCTTCTTCTTCTTCTGCTTCTTCTTCTTCTTCTTCATCTTCTTCTTCCTTTTCTTCTTCTTCTGCTTCTGCTCTTCTGCTTATGCTGCTTCTCCTTCTGCTTCTGGTTCTTGTGATTCTTCTGCTTCTTGTGCTTCTTCTGCTTCTTGTTCTTCTGCTTCTGCTTCTGCTTCTGCTCCTGCTCTTGCTTCTGCCCCTGCTCCTTCTCCATCTCCTCCTCCTCCATCTCCTTCTCCTCCACCCTTTCCCTCTCCATTTCCCTCTCTCCCTTTCTACTTCTCCTCCTACTACTACTACTTATTTTTTTCTTCTCCTTCTCCTCATTCTTCACCTACTCCTTCTCCTTTTGCTCCTCCTCCTTTTCTCTCCTTTTTCAAATTGTTATTAGTAACACAGATACTGAAGGGTTAAATGCATTTCCTTTTAACTAGTCTCAATACTCAGTTCTAGTCTAGTGTTATCATTTCCAAGTATTTTTTGTCAAATTGGTCTATTCTCTGATATAGTGATAACACTTCTGATTATTACTGTCAAACTGGCTACTCCACCCCACATGCACATATGGTAGATAACAACCATTAACAAGTGCTCCTAGACCCCTTTTCCCTGTTATTAGATCTTAGTCATACTATTATTTTATTATCCCAAAATTAATGCAGTCATTATATATATATATATATATATATATATATATATATACAGTGTTCCAGCACCCATCTCTCCATCAGTTCCCACTTTGCATCACTAATGTTCCCTGATTCCTTTCCCCCCCCCCCAGCCCACCTCTATGTCAGGCACCTTGCCTCTTCTCCTCTCTCTCTCTACTTTCTTTCTCTCTACCTTCTCTTCCTTCTTTTACACATTGTGGCTTGTAATATATACATTTAGAGGTTATCATGTATATAATGTATATGCCCTTTGTCTATTTGAATTTCTTCTTTGAGGAAATTTCTGTTCATTTTTTTCATTTTTTCTGCCCATTTTTTATGGGGCTGGGTTGGGTGACACTTTACTTAGCTTCCAATAGCCCAGTCTCCAGCCCACAATGGGTGAGGTTGGGAAGTTTTGTTGACTTCTATCTATAAAATAAGCTGCCAGAGAGAGAAGGACCTTTTTGCCATTAAGGTTTCCCTGCCTGTCCATCCTCTCTGTTTTCTGTTGGGCTTCAACACGTGGTGGCAGCCATCTTGGCCTACATGGGGCTGGGGCCTAGCTGGAAACCTAGAGTCCAGGGTTTTCTCTGCTTTTGGATTGTATATCTGAACCTGTGATAGTAAAGCCCTTTTAAAACTGTGCCGGAGTCCTGAGTTTTCATCCATTCCCTGCTGGCTTCAGAGATAGAAGGGAACTCACTATCACTATCACTATCCTCCCGTTGATCATCTATTTGCTAGAGCGGGCACCAGTAATATCTCTATATGTCCTGTCTCATGCTAGTAGAGCCCAAGGGCATCTGCTCACTCCAAGAACATAAAGAGCCTCAAACCATTATATTAGGTCATGGAAATGAACCAATATAATTGTTACTGGTATTTGGCATATCAAATACACACGAGCAGCTTGCCTGGCTTGCCATGCAGGTGGCATACCATTGTAGACACCTCTAAATATAGCATTTATAGATGAACCACACGGCCGCAAGTGGCTGCGCGAAGCAGGCTGTGATAGGCTGTTGCTGGGTGGAGTTCTGACGAGAGGGAAGTCTGGATGTGGAAAATGGCAGCCCGATGGAGTGGGGGTCATCTGGCTTGTTGTGTGGCTCTGCTGGGGTGGTGGGCCAGAGCTAGAAGGGAACTTGCTTCCTGGTATTCTTGGGGACCCCAGCGGCTCCCCAACAGAACTGAATTTTCTTTCTCTTGTAAAGTTCTACCTTGCCTTCCTTATGGGTCGTTGATATCAATCCCTTATCATATGGCTAGTGGGTAAATATTCTTTCCCAATTTGAGGGATATCTTTGTATTTTGGTCATCCTTTCTTTTGAGGTGTAGATGCTTCTTAGTTTCATGTAGATTAATTGTCTAACTTCGCTTTCACTTATTTGGTCAGTCTTGTTTCATCTTTGAAGACGCCCTTAGCTTCAATATTGTGGAATATTTTGCTATGTTTTCTTCAATCCTTATGGATATAGGTCTGATGTTGAGATCTTCAATCTATTTTGATCTGACTTTTGTGAGTGGCATTAGAAAAAGGTCTGAGATATTTTTTTTTAGATGTAGCTGCCCAGTTTTCTTAGCACCACTTCTTGAAAAGGCTTTCCTTGTTACACTTCATACTTTTTGCTCCTTTATGAAAGATTAAATAAAATATCACATATTTGAGGAACTGTTTCAGGATATTCAACTCAATTCCATTGGTCTACAGGATGTCTTTATTCCAATACCATGTTGTTTTTTGTTTTTGTTTTTGTTTTTGGGTAACACCCGGCTATGCTCAGGGGTTACTCCTGGCTCTTCACTCAGGAATTACTCCTGGTGGTGCTTGGAGAACCATATGGAATGCCGAGGATCAAACCGGGGTCGGCCACATGCAAGGCAAATGTCCTACCCACTGTGCTATTGCTCCAGCCCACCATGCTGTCTTAATTACTGCAACTTTCTAGTACACTGAAGTTGGGAAAGGTGATTCCTCCCATTCCTCCCCGCATAGGATCACTTTAGTTATTCATGGGGGTTATTATCCAGTAGGACTTTCAGGAGTGTTTGATAAATTTCTTTGAAAAAATGTCATGAGTATCCTTACAGGGATCACATTGAATCTGTATAATGCTTTGGGGAGTATTGCCATTTTGAAAATCTTAATTCACCTGATATATGAGGAGAGGATGTGTCTTCTTTTCCTCATGCCATCTTTCATTTCTAGAAGTGGCATTTTGTACTTTTATTTGTCCTTTATTGTCTATGTCCTTTACTTCACATGTCCTTTATTTCCTTAGCTAAGTTGATTCCTAGGTCCTTGATTTTCTGAGGAAAGATTGTGAACAGGATTGGTTTCTTATTTTCATTTTATTGTCTTTGGTTATCTGCATATCAGAAATTGTGAACTTTTGCATATTAATTTTGTTTTTTCTAGAATTGTTTTTGGTAGATACTTTAGGACTCTCTAAATCATGTTATCTGTGAATAGTGGTGCCTTGATTTCTTCCTTTTCTATCTGGATGCCCTTAATATCTTTTTATTTCTTAATTGCTACTGCAAGTATTTCCAGGACTCTACTGAATAGTAATGGCAAAAGTGAGCAAACTTGTCCCCAATCTTAGGCATAAGGACTTTAGTTTTACCCCATTTGCTGTGGG
The DNA here is from genome assembly GCA_021461705.1 of Cryptotis parvus. Classification (NCBI taxonomy): domain Eukaryota; kingdom Metazoa; phylum Chordata; class Mammalia; order Eulipotyphla; family Soricidae; genus Cryptotis; species Cryptotis parvus. The sequence goes on along the minus strand of JAJIBD010024247.1, from coordinate 223,400 downwards.
CTTGTTGTAGATGGTTTGACTATATTGATGAAAACTCCTTGAACTCCTATTTTGTGGAGAAGCTTTATCATGAATGGGCGTTGGACCTTGTCATTTGCTTTCTCTGATTTTATTGATATGATCATACAGTTTTTGTCACTTGTCACTTGTCTTCTGGTTGTTCATCAATTTGCTTGAGCAGGCACCAGTAACATCTTCATTCTTTGGGAATGAGATCCATTATTGTTACTGTTTTTGTCATATCAAATACACCACGAGTAGCTTGTCAGGCTCTGCCATGGCTATGGGTTTACCCAAGGGGGTCCAGTCTTTTTCTATATCAGATCATCAACCATCTAGGGCAGAGCCCTGGGTGTAGACAAGCCTGTCTCCCCATCTGCCTTCTTTTATTGATATGTATTATATTAATTGACTTACAAATGTTAAACCGTTCTTGCATCCCCAGGATGAATCCTACTTGGTCATGATGTATGCTCTTTTGATAGGTAGTTGGATTCTATTTGCTAGTATTGTGTTGAAGATCTTTGCATCTGTATTTATTCGGAATAATTACCTGTAATTTTCTTTTCTTTTTGCTTTTTTCGTCACATCTATGCTTAGTGGTGCCTCTGTCTCTGCACTCAGGCGTTACTTTTGGCCGTACTTGGGGGACCATATGAGATGCTTGGGATCGAACCTGAGTAGGCAGTGTGCAAGGAAAATATCCTATCATCTGTATTATCACTCCAGCCCCAGTAATTATCTTTTTTAGATATTTCTGTAGGCTTTAGGTATCAGAGTGATAAGTGCCTCACAGAAACTGCTTGGAAGTGTTTCTGTTTATTGAGTTTGCTGAAAAAAATTGAAAAGTACTGAAAATATGTCCTCTTTAAAGGTTTGCAGGAATTCACTAATGCACCCATATGGACCTGGGCCTTTGTTTTGGGGGTAGATGTTTGATTGCTGTTGCAATTTCCTCCATAGTGATGGCTTATTCTGATTTGCCAAGTCTTGTTGGTCAGCCTTGGTAGTTTATAGGAATCCAAGAATTTATCCATTTCTTTGAGCTTCTCTTGTTTTATATCATACAGACTTTCAAAGTAATCTCTGATGATTCTTAAGATTTTTGTGTTTTTTGTTGTGATGTCCCCCTTTTCAGTTCAGATTTTGTTTATTAGGGTTCTCTCTCTTTGTAGTTTTGCTAGTGTTCTGTAACTCTTGTTTATTTTTTTTCAACCAAGGAATATTTCTTGATTTCATTGAATGTTTGGATTTTTTTTATTGGATTCCAGCTTGTTGTGAGTCTCTGAATTCAGAGACTCACACATGCAGGGCACAGCTGCTACCTGCTCTCCCTGTGCCCAGCTGATCACAAGGTGCCTGGAAGGGATCGCTGGTTCTAGTCCTGCCCACCACCCCAACAGAGCCTTGCAAGAAGCCAGAGGAACCCCCACACCATGAGGGGCTGCCATTTTCCACATCTGGACTCCCCTCTCTTCAGACCTCTACCCAGCTCATGCGGCTGCAAAGCGGCCGGTTCATCAATAAATGCTTGAAATTAGAGTTGACTATGAGAGTATCCCACCTGCATGGCAGAGCCTGGCAAGCTACCTGTGTCATATTTGATATGCCAAATACCAGTAACAATTATAGACCTCATTCCCATGACTTGATGGAATGGTTTGCAGCTCTCTATGTTCCTGGAGTGGATAGATGCCCTTGGGCTATCTAGCATATGACAGGACATATTGAGTTGTTATTGGTGCCCGCTCGAGCAAATCGGTGATCAACGGGAAGTCAAGTGATCAAGTGAAGTGATACAGCTTGTTAATTTCTAAATATTGTTATTTCCTTCCTTCCTGTGTCAGGCTCCTATTTTGATCATTTCAGAAAATAATATGCTGTGAAGTCAAATTACTTATGTGGGCACTTTCTCCTTTCCTGAAGATGCTTGCAGAGCTATAAACTTTCCTCTGAAAACTGCTTTAGATGTGTCTCACAAATTCTAGTATCTCACATACTCATTCTCATTTGTTTCCATGAATCATTTTTATTTCTTCTTTGATTTCCTCTTGACCCACTACTTGTTTAGCAGTGAGCTGTGTAATTTCCAGGTGTTTGATTTTATTCTCTGTTTCTTAGTGTGTGTTCATTTCTATTTTCAGTGCATCATAGTCTGAAAGGATGGTGGATATAATTTTTATCTTTCTTATTTTATTGAGATATATTTTGTAACCCAGCATGTGGTCTATCATGGAGAAAAATGTATTCAGTTTTTGGGGGATGAAAAGCCCTGTATATATCTACTAGACCTCTACCTTCCATTTCTTCCTTCAAAGTCAGTATTTCCTTGCTGAGTTTTAGTCTTGATAATCTATCAAGATGTAATGAGGTAGTGCTAAAGTCTCCAACTACAATTGTGTTGCTATCAATGTCATCCTTGAAGTCAATTACCGGTTGTTTTAAGTATGTTTATGGCCCTTTATTGGGTGCGCATAGGATTAGGGAGCCTAATTTCTCCCTGATAAACATATTCCTTGATTATTAAAAATGGCATTCACTTTCCCTTCTAATCCTTTTTAGCCTGAAACCTATATTGTCAGATACTAGAACAGCCACCCCAACCTTTGTTCAGTTGTTTGCTTGGTGAATTGTTTTCCATGCTTTGACTTTGAATCTGTGTTTGCTCTGACTGTTCAAATGCTTGTAGGCAGCATAATTTTGGATTGAGTTTTAGAATCAATTTTACCACTATGTGTCTCTTAATTCATTTAGACCACTGACTATGAGAGGGACTGTTACACAGTGTTTTGTACCATCTAGCTGTATAAGTTTGCTCTTTTGGATTTTTTCCTTGTCTTACAGTTGCCACTTACATCCTTCATTAAACATTGATTTAGAGTCTACGACATTCCTGAGCTGTTATTTATCCATGAAATTGTGTGTCATACCTGCAAATTTGAATGAGAGTCTAGCTGGGTCAAGTATTCTTGGTGATATTTTCATTTAATTGAGTTTTTACACTATATCCCACCACTGTTTTTGGGCTTAGAGGGTTTAATCTGAATAGTCTGATGTAATGTAAAATTTCATACAATTTCTTTGTATGAAATTTCCTCCTCTGATCTTGCTTCTTGAATTATTGTCTCTATTCATGGCATTTATGGAGTCTTTATATGAGGGTCTCTTTTAGCTGGTAAACTTTGATTTGGCCACCTGTATTATCCAATTTTGGTAACTTTTCAGCAATGATGTCATGATATCTTTAACTGTTCCTATCTCATTGGGGTTACCTCCCTGTCCCTTTGGAACTCCTATGATTCTTATGCTATTCTATTGAATTCATCCCACTGTTGCCCACTCTTAAGTTATTTTGTGGTCTTTTTCCATCTTCTGTTGTTTCCTGCCTAATGAGTTCTGCAGCTCATTTTCAAGCTCACTGATTCTGTGTACTGCTTTTGTCATTCTACTGTTGAGGGCACTCAGTGATTTTTTTTTCCATTTCATTTGCCATTTTTTTTTTACTAATGACATTTGCATCTGTTTGTGATTTACTTATTTCTGCTCTCATTTCCTCCAGTGTTTCATTGGCTGTTTGCTCCACTGTTTCTTTCACATCCTTTTGTATTTTATTGGATGTTTGTTCCACTATTCTTAGAGTTCATTAAACATCCTCACCATTTTATCTCTGAATTTTTTATCAGAGCTTTTGTATGTGGGTATTACTTGTCAAAGTTACAGGGCTCTTAATTCACTCTTCACGGTGGTGATCTGCCATGACATTGTAGTAGTCAGATGGATCCAGTGCACTATCAGTACCCCCTCTCTCAGTCAGGTAGAACTCTGAGGAGGCTCAGCATATAGTAGTCTCCTCTTTCCCCTTTCAAGAATATTGACTTTTTTGTGTATACCTTTGTTACTTGTGTAGGGCCTGTAGTTCTGATCCAGAGGAAGCATTTTTTGGCCTTAATTTACTTTTAGATTGGGATTGTATAGACTCTTGTGTTAACCGTTATTTTTGTGAGTTTTGTGGGTATGTTGAATGGACTCTAATTTAAATTTAAATTTTAAAATCTAATTAATTTTAATTGCCCAATAAGAAGAAATAAGGCAATAAAACACTCATAATCTTACAATAATAGAATTGCCACTCTTAAGGTTTGATCTATTTTCAGTCTTTGTGGGCTTTATGCATATTTGCTTGCTGTTAGAAAACTGGGGATTCAAATATTCTTCTAAGTTGTGAAAATAGTATATCTTCCAAAATGAACAGTTAAATTTTTCAAGCACAATCAAAATCTTAAACACACAAACACACACACACATACATTGTCTGAGTGTGATTTACTCTACCAGGCACTGATTTCATATAGTGAATGCTTGCTATTAGAAAACTGGGGATACAAATACTCTTCTAAATTGTGAACATAATATATCTTCCAAAAAGAACAATTAAATATTCCAAGCACAATCAGAGTCATAAACAATACACATATATTGAGTGAGTGTGTGTCACACACTGATTTCATATAGTGAATATTTTATCTCCTGCAATCCTAGCAATAATATAGTAATTTTGGTATAACTGTTAAAATCAACTTTATATATTAACAGAATGAGGTTTATAACACATCAAGGGGCCAATATCCAGCCATAAGTAAAAAAGCAACACTGTTTTTATAGTTATGAGACTAGTTGCTTTTTTCACCATAAGTTAGTGACCTGAATCCAATCTCACATGAAATATGAAAAATTGGGGGTACCCAGAGGAAATTTTGAGTTATTCTAGCCCCAAAGAAGAATTTATAAGAGATAAATAAGCCTAGAAGACTTGGCATCTCTTCCCCTCTCAATTCTCTAAATTAATGCACAACCAAAGCATGTGTGAGTACGTTTCAGTCTGCACTCCGTTGCCTTGGTGAGAGAATACTGCTCAACCATCCCAAATTAAAGTTTTCCCAAAAGGGCCACTGCCAGCAACTAGTAGAAAAGTATTGTTCTTTACTTATGACTGAATATTTCATGAGTAAAATATGGATTTTCTTGTCTTGCTAACCCAAAGTGTTACAAGAAATCACGAGATAACTTGGGGGCTAGAAGACAGCACTTGTGACAGTACATTTTCTGGTTAGTAAAAGAGAAAGGCTGCTACCAACTCTTGCCTTCTAAATGGAGAGGGAGTCAGATTGTATTCTGTTTCCTTTAGCTAAAGTTCCCACCAGGACTATGTGACTACAAAAACACCACCAGGCACAAAGCCTACAGTTTGGGCAGGCACAAAGCCTACAGTTTGGGACAAGAAAAGCTCATGGGTTCCAGATATCTTCATAGTGAAAACAGAGCACATAAAATGTGCTTTTTGGGAGCCTTCAATAAATTGGAGATCTTAGCAAGTGATAGAACAGGATCTCTTCTCTCTATCATTTTTCAGTTTTTCTACCAAAAATTGCAAAGATGAGTTTTGACAAGTTGATTAGTCTCTCAGAATAAACTGTATAAAGACTTAGCTCTTTCCAGCAGAATATTAATCTATCAGCCATTATTGATTCCTACCACTATTCAGGTTCTGAATGGCATGGCTATAAAAAGGATAAAATAACAACAACAAAACGCTTAGCCTGTAACAGTAGCTTCAATATAATAAAATGATTTCTTACTCAGTAATATTTTAAATTTAGTTTCTGGATAAAGTAATAAATGAGAACTTTACTTAGCGTCCAAAGGAAATGAAAGGTATTTTGTATATTTCATTAGAAAAAATTTGTAGACTTTAGCAACTTTTCAAGAATATAAAAAGAAATCCAAAGAAAGCTAGTAACAACAGTCCCACTTCTTTTCACATCCTCATCCTCAACACTCTAAAGCAAAACTGGGAGGAATATATATACTTAGAGGGGAAGTTCAAGTTTATAACATTAGCATTAGCCGTTTATTTACTGACAGGAATATCTTGTCTTATTTTCAAAAGTCTGGAATTGAATGACTAGACAGACTATAGTTAGTTTACCTAATTCCTAGGAATGCAGAGATGAGGAAGAAAGGAAGATTGATTGTTAATCTATCATCTTTTCTCTTGATTAACTTATTTTAATAGTAGTGCAACCAGTCATCTGAGGTTACAAATACAGTATTTATTTGCATTCTTCACTCAGAAGTATACTCAAGAGCACTGTCCAAAAATAAACTAATGAAAATTTTTGAACTCAAAGAAGACACATACTTTATGCACAAAATTTACATCATCAGCTTTTTGGGAAGTAATTCTATTTACTTCTATAGATTGTGGGACTTTGTTATGGCATTAAAAATAATGAAAAAATATACTTTTTACATCATAAGGTTCTGTAATGTGGAGAATTTTCAACAAATCCTCCTAGACATGAAGTTTCTTATAATGAAATTCCCATTTATAGGTAAGTGATGCATTTAAACACTCATTTAACACTTATATGTTGGTGTCAGAAGACGTGGATGGTAGTGGGGTCAAACTCATTAATGTGACACAAACCCAGCCACTGGTAAAATGAAAACTCAAAACTTTCTCAATTTAAAGAAATCAATGGATGGAATTTCTATGCTTTCAAACAGAGCTTCTTTGGATTATTGGAGTAAAAGATTCCCCCCCAGGAAATCTTCTGATCTGATTTTTCTAATCAGGCAATCTTCCCATACAAAAAAATATGAAAATACCTTATAAAAGTCCAGTAAACTAAATTACCAGCTTTATGTAAAATCTAGTGATAATATTTGTGTAAATTCTAAAATGAGCTCTGTAGTGACGGTTTCCATTTTCTAAACTGCAAAATTGTATCTTCAAAGAAGACTTTGGTATTTGGCATAGACTACTGGACAGTTTAAACTTGAACACAGAAGGTGATCAGTCTGATGAAGACAGTAGCCATGGCATAGTTTAAACTCCTAGGAAAAATATAATAAGAATATGTGCTTAGTAATATGTCAAATTCTCAGGCAAGTATTCATCACAACTCTAAATTTAAAAATAATGGAAATGCCAGAAAATTGCAGTCCAATTTATCAAAATTATCTTGATAAAAGATAAATTACCCCCATGACTTATCTTAAGGAATGTTATTTACTTGTTTATTTAAGCTTTGTTATGGGAATTTGATAGCTATTAGTAAAAAAAAGCCAAAATAAGCAAATTATGGGAATTCACATTATTTTTCTTAATCCAAATGTTCTGTGCTAAGGAACTTTTCTGTAAAATTAATTATACTAGCAAAATTATGTCATGATTGTAAAATTAGGCTCTGTTCTCACATAATTATTATGGTGATTTAATGATATAGTTCTTTCATAATCACAGTCAAATAGAGTCATAATAATGCCTATTAATAATAAGTATTTTTCAAAATTATATTACAGGGATTAAGAGATAATATGTTGTCTAGAGTGGTAGCCTTGCGTATGGCTGGCCAGGTCTGATTCCTGGCACCACAAAAGTTTCCCTGAGAGCCACTAGGAGTTATCTATGAGCACAGAATCAGAACTACACTCGGGTACCATTAGGGTGGCCCAAAAGACAAAACAAAGAGAAAAAACACCCCCACCCAAAATTTCAAAGCTTTCACTTTATTATTATAACAAAAATAAAATAAAATTGTAGCTTTCTTTTTTTTAACTTTTTGGGTCATACCCAGTGATGCTCATGGGTTATTTATGGCTTTTCACTCATAAATAACTTCTGATGTCCTCAGGGAATCACAAGGGACACCATGGATGGAACCCAGATTGTCCAAGTGCAAGGGAAATACACTGATCACTGTACTATCACTCAGGCCCTGTATTTTTCATTTGGATAATGATCTTTGCTTAATATTTAATTGGCCCTTTAAAGTTTCATATAAAATTTTACTGAATTTTAGCAAAAACATTGCTGAATAGCAATTTGTACTCAATAGGAATATAAAACATTTTTCACTGTAAACCCTTTAGTAGTTAGAGTAGGTAATACATAATAAATGTAACATATTTATTATGTATTACCTATATATGAAAGATATTTTAAAAGCAGAAACAACACTTTGTAACTATACAGAAAACAGGCATTTTGCTTGTAATTTATGAGCTTACCTTTATCAATCTGCTTAAAAGAGATTAAAGGGGAAAATATTTTTTTCACATAATATATTATTTGACAGCGCTCCAACTGAAAAAATAATAACCTGAGTACAATGCCTTGCTCATCCTGCACATCAGCACCATCAGTTGTAGCTCATTAAATATAAATAAATAAAACAGCAATTGACTCATCTAATCAAAGTTTAGACAACTTCAAATATATTACATTTGTCAGTCCCTTTAGCATTTACCTCTAGTCCGATCAACCAGGAAATGACTAGATGTTCAGGAATATTAAACAGTGAGACAGCATAATCTGTGTACCCCTCTGATATGCTCAGATTTGAAGTACTTTCATAGACTATTGCTTCTGATAGAGTCGTCTATGACATCAATCCATCCCCACCCCCTATCTCTGTGATACATATAAGAGTCCTTGTATTATACCAGATATGGGTTTTGCATGCTTTAACGATACCCTGGAAGAGAAATGAAAATAATGGAATATGATGCATGTCAAATATTAAATGAATAATAAAGCTAAAGATATTCTGATTTTAAATATGGTTTCCTTGCTGAACCACAATGAAGTAGAGTGGGAAGTGGAAAGTGTTTTTCTAGTAATATGAATGCTTCCTTGACTAATGTAGCCCGTCTTTTCCAAATTTCAATTAATATTTTGAGAAAAACTAGTGACTGGAACTTTTCAGATTATGAAAATTGAACAAAAAGACAGCAAGTGGTCTTCTGGGACAATTCATATTATGCAGTGATATGGCCAAGAGAATATTTAGTTTCTTCACAGTATACTAGCTTTGTTTAAAATTTATAAATCAAATTAGCAGAACTCATTATCTCATTTCTTTGAACGAATACTGAAATATTTGAATTAGTCTCTTAAAGATCTGACAATGTTTTAAAAATCTTAATTTTGTTGCATGTTTCTATCTAGCAGAAAAGGCTTATTTTCCTTAAATTATTGTGTTTATTTATTCAACTATTAGTTATCAAAGCCCACTATGTTTCCAGACATATGGTTGGTGCTAGTCCTGTCTGATTTTAAGGCATAGAGTCTACTGGGGACTTATTAACAAAGAATTACAAGTGCTGCATATGGCCATTGCTTCCAGGGAATTCCAGGTACTCTACTATAATTCTTGGCACTATAATCCCCATTAACTTCAGAGATAACTTTAAAATACTTCATTCAAATTTGAAATAGCATTTGATTTTACTCTCTTAGAATTACTTTGCTATATATCTCATTTGCTTCCTCACACACACACACACACACACACAAATCCACTTTTAATCCTTCTCATCCTTCTCTAGTAATGATCTGTGTCCAAGGGCTGCCATAAAGAAGTAACAATAATCTTCTTTGTTTCATTGCTTCTTGGGTTTGTACAGTACAGAACAGCTAAAATATATTAATGCAAGATAGAGGAGTAAAAATGGGTTATATGCTCTCTTTGCTCCCTCTCAGCAGCATGAATGTGAGTTTGCTGCACCCCTCTATGAAAACCATAGCTATTATAAAGAAGAATTCTCCAAGGGGCACTCTCTCTGCTGGATTTAACAACTTCCAGATCACCTATGGTCAATCAGTCCTCTTCTTCCTTGTCAATCAGCATGTTACTCCCCACATCTTTACTACTTTTCCTATCATCTGCATCTTTGTAGAAACATATTTTTATTTTTTATTGAATTACAATGAGTTATATAGCTACAAAGCGGTTCATGATCAGGTTGTAGTCATACAACGTTACAAATCCATTCCTCCACCAGAGTATATTTCCCATTGCCAATTTCCTCAGTATCCCACCTGCCACCCCCCACCAGTCAAGTCTGCCTCTATGGTAGGCACTTTCCCCTAAAGCTCTCTTTCTCTCTATGTCTCTGTAGATTTCTCTCTATCCTTTGGAAATTATGGTTTGCAAAACAGATACTGAGAAGCCATCATGTTTGATGCTTTGCCCGCTTTCAGCACATACTTCCCATTCAGAGAAATCACCTCCAACCATCCTGGTTTTATAGGCCCTTCTCTATCCCAGCTGCCCTCTCCACCAGCACTTGAGGCAGGGTTCCAGCCATGAACCATACCTCATGGGAAAAGGTAACATTTTTAATTAGCTTACTATTTAACTTTTTTCCAATGAGAAGTGAGAATTCAGTCATATTGATGTCATATTCAATGATATAGAATGGTATAGACATTCTTGCCAGCAGTCTGACAGGAATAGAGATGTAAACTCAAAGGAAAATTCACCAGCAGTGAGACAATAATTGAAATTTATAGTTTTAGCAATAGTGTTTGCTTGATGACCTCTGCAGTTACTGTTTAGCTGACCTAAAATTTAAGTACATCTAAGATGAAATCTTTCACCAACAGTCCACCTGAGAGTAGTTTCTGCAGTTAGAAATATAAATGAAGTTTCTCCAATATCTTCAAGAAGTTGTTCAGTTACAAATAATATGATTTTAAGATGAGTTGATATCTTGTGTGCACAAATTAATCATTATCTGAGTATTTATGCGAGTAATATGTCCTAAGTTAATAAAAAGAAACAGAAGTAGTAGGAACTTTATTAATTCTTATTGGAGTCCATACTATTATATTTCTTTTAATGGTCAATTTTTATTGTCTATACAACTAAATGTGGTTAATAACTGGTTAGAAAATCAAGACAAACCAATGTTTCATTTGCATTGCTAAAAAGCCTCTTTCTCAATGTTTTTTAGTTCATATTCATCAGTTTTATGTGAAATGTAGAAATTACATTAGTGAAAATTTGGCAATATTTTAGAAAGATTTCTACAATCCAGTTACTTTATAGCTTAGCGTCTATAGTCACAATTCATATATGTGGACAGAATTTGCTCTAAGAAAAATGGTGGTAGACTGTCAGTCATGTGATAATATTGTAGCAGTAATTACTCAAGAGATAAATGTTTGTCCTTGAGATCAAACTGTCTGGACTTCAACTCTGGGAAAAAAGTATCTAATATTTGCTTTAAATTCATTTCATTTTTATTTCACTTGATCACTTGACACCCAGTTATTCATCGATTTGCTTGAGCGGGGGCCAGTAACATTTCCATTTGACCCTATCACTTGCCAGTATAGCCCAATGGCATCTGGTTGTTTCAGGAATACAAAGAGCCTCAAACCGTTCATTCAAGGTCTTGACGAAGAAGTCTAACCATTTTGTAGGTGGGCGGCCACGTGATCTTTTGACGTACCTTGGGATCCAGTCGGTAATGGCTCTATTCCAGGAGTAATCTCCAAATTGCATTACATGTCCAGCCCATCTGACTTTCCATGCCTTGGCAAACGAAACAGCATCCCTGACTCTGGAACAGCAACAGAGGTTGGAGCTCCGGATTCCTTCTTTCACTTGAGTGAGGCATTATATTCCAAGCATAGCTCTTTCGATTCCTCTTTGGGAGACCCGAATAGCATTCTCATCCTGCTTTCCTAGGGTCCAGGTCTCCGTGGCATATGTTAATGCAGGAAGACCAGTGGAGTTGAAGAGATGTGCCTGGAGCTGGAGATTCTTTGTCGTTTTAGCTATTTCTTCGATGCTTTTGAAGGCATCCTATGCCACTCTCTTCCTCCTCGCGCAGCTCTGGTTTTAGGTCGTTCATAATTTTTATTTATTTAAGAAAAGAATTATAGCTTTTTATTTTTCCTTATTTTTTGTTAGCAAGGTGCTTTGGAAGTTCCCTAGCTAATTAAGAAAGCTTGGTAATATAGAGAATTTCCAATGAGTAGCTAGACATGAAAAGACTATACTTACTCTGCTCTCAACAAGATCATTCAAAACAGGATGCCTTTGCCCAAAATAACTGCAACTAATACATAATACCAGTTAGGCAACAGCTATGAGGCACTTACAGCAAAAGGAAAAATAACTAATTAGTTTACCCTCTTACTCTTATTTGTTCTACATTGCCTTAGCAAAATTGGGCCAATAAATATTTTAGATTTTATTTCAATTTATCAAATTATTACAAATTATATATTGTTGGATATTATTAGTCTATATTAAAAGTCTGACTTTTTCTGTTATTATCTTCAACAAGTCATATGATCAGCTAAACTATTAGACTCTAGTACACTTGTGGGATATACATGTTTTATATAGATACATATAGATTTAAAAGCATAAGCACTTGTATCACTTGTCTTCTCATTGTTCATCGATTTGCTTGAACGGGTGCCAGTAAGGTCTCCATTCGTTGGGAATGAGGTCCATTATTGTTACTGTTTTTGGCATATCTAATACACCACAGGTAGCTTGCCAGGCTCTGCTGTGGCTCTGGTTTCAACCCAGGGTACCTATTCTTTTTCTATGTCAGACTGTCAACCTTCCAGGGCCCATGGGGCAGAGCTCTGGGTGTAGACAAGACTGTCTGCCACCTACCTGCTGATACAGCTGGGCACCACAGCCACACCTGCAACACCTGCAGGAGCAATTAAAGCATAAAATACTAAAATTTCCTATCTAGAGAAGAATAATTCCATAGCTATAAAGAAACTGAGAATAGAAAGCATTGAAGGGTGAGAGAAAAAGCTCTCTAGATTGAGCATACTGTTTTCAATCATGAGACACTGTTTGGTCCCTGTAACATTGGGAATGTCAATATATTTCAAAACCATCTGTTAGAAAGCATTGAAATACCACATAGATCTGAAATAGTTTTAGGAGATTAACCTAAAGATGATATAAAATTTTATATTAAATATTAGAATACTTCCTATCTTGTTAAAATTCTATAAGACAAAGTTACATATCAACATTTCATTTGAATAAAATAAAATACAATAAAGTCAATATTTAATTATTGGCTATAAAACTTTAAAGTAACTACAAAGAGGAAGGAGATTCTTAATATTAATAAAATATCAAAACTTTTTATAAATTTGTGTCTTTTCCTTTCCAAATACACTTGAGCTTATCACTGTATCACTTTATCACTGTCTTCCCGTTCATCATCGATTCGCTCGAGCGGGCACCAGTAACATCTCCATATGACCTGTCTCATGCAAGTAGAGCCCAAGGGTACCACCTCTTGCTTCAGGAACATAAAGAGCCTCAAACCATTCCATCAGATCATGGGAATGCAAATACAGATTGGTCATAAAGTTTAATTTGGAAAATATGTGCAGTCATATTGCTACACTATTTTCCACTTGATAGGACTAAAAACAGGGTCTTACAAATACATTGGACAGATATGGATATCAGAACATTTGAAGACCAATTATTATCCACTGAAACTGTGCACTGAAACTTTTTCCCCTAAATTTACCTTTATCCTCATTACTATGCCAAATTGCATTCCATAATCATATTTTATAATTAAGGTTATTTGAAATTTTTTTCGTGATATAATGTTAAATTATATTTGGTCATTTGTGACTGTGTATTTCAACCATTTCCATTTATAATATGCATGATTTCCTGAAAAACTGCTAATCAGACATGCACACACATACTCTCACACACACACTCACACACAATATCCCACTTCCTCATTTTGTAGCTTACTCTACAGTCTGTGCTGTTTATAGGTCTAAAATAATTCAAGTTGTTCCTATACTTTTTGGACAATATCTATGAAAGTAATATCAGAAAATGCACTTCAAATAGTAGACTGAGCAGTGAAATATTGAAAGTATTTCCCATAGAATCAGTAGGAATGTATTACCACTGAATCTACTTAGCTTTTAACTAGAGACTTAGGCTGATGAATCACAGTAAGACAAAGAAAAAAAGATTTAAAAAGTGATATAAAAGGGTATAGAGTTTGAAGATGACATGACTAATCTGTACTAAAAAATTCAAAGAGAATGTTGCAAGATTTCTAGGCTCAAAAATCAATGCTCAAATCAATATCTTTATATTAAGCAGGCCAAAGATACCACTTGAATTAGAAAAGATAAAAACAAAGTGTAAGGGAAGAGAACCAAGGAATGAAGATAAGGAATGGAGACCTGGAGTGGGGGTGGGAAGAAAGGAAGAGAACTAGTGAGAAAGCAAAGAAGGATGGAAGTAAAAAGGGACAAATAATAAAACAGCAAAAATTAAGCATAGTTTTATGGAGAAACTTATAAAACTTCTCTGTTTCTTGTGCCACTTATTTAATTTAATCCCTCACACATGAATACTGCAACACTTGTCACATTCTAGGCCACATCCCTAGACCTAAAATATTTTTTAATGTTTATATAGGTAGAGAAAACAAGACTTGATATTTTATGAGACTCAATATTTTAAAGAAACATTTTCTTTCTGAGGGAATATCTAAAGTCAATGCAATTTGTAGAAATTTCAACAGAACTTCTTATGGAACATGACATGCTGCTTCCAGAATATATACATTAGTGAAAAGCTAGTTATTGCTAAGACAAAAAAGCAAAGGGACAAGTTAGGAATAAGTTACTTCATTAGACATGAGAATTTATTAAAAAGTAATAGTAATACTAACAGCAAACTATTCCTTTATAGACCAATGAATAAAATATGAAACAAGTAAGAAAATTTAAACAAATATTAAAACTTGATATATTTTGACATCCAATTCAATGAGTAACAGATTTATAAATACCATTGGGAAACTTTTTGGGGATATATGACACTACTCGTTTCATGAATTCTAAGTTGTCTACTCTGTCCAGGAAGCTTCACTATTGATTTCCAAGCTGACTTGAAGTTTGTCAAGTCATATGCTATTTATAGCCAGGGTACTAGAATAGAAAACATGTGAAAAGTGATAATTAGATGTCTATGCTCACTCATTCCTAGAAGCCCTAATGAAGAGGGCTAAATGTTACAGTTGGTACAGGATGGAAAAGTAAATAAAAGCTCAATAAACTAGTGAACCTTGGAATAAGAACCTTCTCAATGCTGGATGTAATGTTTTCAAGGCAAGTTGAGAGTACACTGCTTCCATTATATATTAAAGCATACTGATGAACACAATTATTGATAGGAATAATTTTGCACTTTGAGGACATAATAAACCATAAAGTACACAAATATATATATATATATGTATATATATGCATATATGTACATGTAAACACATATTCTAGGTTAGTTAAGTTAATCCAACAATGAAGATAGACAAGCTGAATGGCATAAATATACTCATTAATATGAAAGAAAATATAAGTTATCATTAAATAATACTCATTTAAGCCAATAAAATAGGAAAACATTAACATATTCAACCTTAGAACTGGAGAGATAGTACAAATGACAGTGCATGTGCCTATATCTTGACTTACCAGCTCCAAATTCCAACATCCCAGATGGTTTTCTGAGCCTTGGCAGGAGTAAACCCTGAGCACTAAAAAATATATTCAACCTTTTAATATTGAAGAATTAGACTAACATGTCCTACTGCTGCATATAATTGCCTGTATGCCTCCTCTCCCCATTGGTGAATTAAAATGTAATTCCCATAGTGTCAGACCAATAGTGAGATGGATAGGGGCAAGCCTTTCACATGGGCAACCCAGGTTCAATCCCTGGAATCCCATAATGACTGCCTAAGAAAGGAAGAATTGATACCCTAAGATGCCAGAGTGAGCACTAGATTCTACACAAGCCCAGGATTAAGCCATGAGCAGATCCATGTGTGGCTCACAAAAAACAAAAAGAAATGTGATGCCCTAGACCAAGGTTGGAGAAATAGTACAGGGGTTAAAGCACTTACTTTGCATGCATCACACACCTATTCAATAGACAAGTCTCTATGATCCACAGAGTACCACTAGGATTGATACCTGAGCATAGAATCTTTAGCAGTTTCTGAAGAAACTGTCTTCCAAAAAACCAATTAAATATATAAAAATAATACCCAATGTTAATGCCATTTGGATCCAGAGACTCACACACACAGCGCAGAGCTGCTACTTTCTCTCCCCTGTGCCCAGCTGACTAAGAGGTGTCCGGGAGGGATGGCAGGTTCTAGCCCTGGCCCACCACCCCAGCAGAGCCTCACAAGAAGCCAGAGGAACCTCACACCATGAGGGCTGCCATGTTCCACATCCAGATTCTCCTCTCCTCAGAGTTCCACCCAGCAGAAGAGCTGATCACAGCCCGCTCATCAGTGACACACCCTGCAGCAGTCTTTTACAAGCCCAGTCCAGGTATGCTGATCTAGAGACACACACACGGGGGGCAGAGCTTCTACTTGATCTCCCTGTGCCCAGCTGACCATGAGGCATCTGGGAGGGATAACGGGTTCTAGCCCTGGCCTGCCACCCCAGCAGAGCCTCGCAAGAAGCCAGAGGAACCCCCACACCATGAGGGCCACGGTTTTCCACATCCGGACTCCCCTCTCCTCAGAGCTCCACCAGCAGAAGAGCTGATCTCAGCCTGGCTCATCAATAAATGCTCGACTGTTGAGGTGACTACAAGAGAATCCCACCCACACGACAGAGCCTAGCAACTGTCGTATTTGATATGTCAAACACAAGTAACAATTTGTATTTGATATGTCAAATACAAGTAACAATTATAGACCTCATACCCATGACTTGATTGAATGGTTTGAGGCTCTTTATGTTCCTGGAGCTGGCAGATGCTCTTGGGCTATCTCCCCATGTGACAGGACGTATTGAGATGATCTACGGGAAGACAGCGGTTACAATGGTTAATGACATTTGAATTTTAGCCTTTGGTTGATGATTAATATTAGTTTCTAATATTCATGAAATTTGGCCTTTGCTTGATGATTAAGATTAGTTTCTAATATGCAACACTTTTAAATAAGGATTGGTGCCTTTGTAAAACAGAATCCAGCACTCCCTTGTCCTTTCACTCTATGAGAAGATAAGAAAAAACAACATTTCCTAATAGGAAATTAGAACTCTTACATTTCCTCATTGGAAATTAGAACTCTTGTCGAGGCTTCAACATGTTTTCATACCAGATCTGCACAAACCTGGAACTTTAATTTTCAACCTTCAGAATGATACAGGAAAATTAATTTCTGTTGTATAGAAGATAGATTTATGTTGTATAGAAGATAACTTCTGTTGTACAGAACATACTGCTTTGTGATTATTTTCAGGCACTTCACTTTTTGGAAATCTTTAAAAAATATCTGGGAGATAGGAAATAGTTTAAAGTGTGCAATGCATGTCATCTTGCACTAGAATCTAGCTCTGGTGCTACGGGAATTTCCAACATTTCTGACTTTAATCCTAGCAGTATCCAACCTCTTAAAGCCCTACAATAAACTGGCAAAACTGCACCACTGGAATAATCACAAATAGATGGTACCTATAAAAATCTTTAATAACCCAAATTATTAGCTATAGAAGTTCACAGAAACGCCTTTCCCTTCTGGATTAGAGGCAAGTCTTCATCATGGTTAGTTTACAGTAGATATTGTCACTTTCCTCTCTGGTAATTGAAATGTCTCTGTAATACTCATATCTGCCAAGTGTTCTGACTTTGTTTTTCATGGCTGAAAACCGAAATTCAGAGCCAGAGAATTTCCACACAGATTTCACAATCACGATTCAGAAGTAACAATAACAAGCAGAAATAAAAATCTTGTGTAGAGCCTCTGTTGCAGTGATTAATACCTGGCTCAGATTTTCAGCAAGATGAACACTACAGTGGAGTTAAAAAATGATACCAATATCCAAGGTCAGGAGAAATGTGAATCAGGAGGTCTTGCCAAAGGTCAAAACTACCACAAATGTGTGGGAGTAGAGGTTAGGTAAGACAGAGAAAGGAACAGTGGAATAATGATTGTCGAAAGTCTATTACAGTACACAAAATGTAAGAGAAGGAAGAGAGAAATAAGTGAGGCTGCTTCACTTTCTAGTGAAGAGAAAGAGATGGAGAACCTGCCATGGAGGCAGGCTAGGGAGGGGGAAGGTATCGGGGACATTGGTAGTGGGAGGTGGAAACTGGTGGAGGGATGGGTGCTGGAACACTGTATGGCTTTAAATCCAAACATGAACATTTTTGTATTTGTCATAAATAAATTAAAAAATGAAACCTACAGTGACAGAGTGGGGGGTCCCACCACTTGCACACTGCGGGGGGTATGGAATTTACACTGCATTGAACTAATTTGGTGTCTCTGGATCCTTCTGACTTCCTGCCAGAGTTTATGCAATGACTTCAGTGAGGCAGCTTCACTTTCTAGTTATCTGATCTGTTAGAAAGAATCTTAGGATACTTTTCTTTCAAATCCCTTTGATTTTCTGCTCAAATGGGTTCATTTGGCTGACTGTGTTTGGCATGCTCAGGAAATAGTCACCACCGGGAAATTATGTGTTTTGGAGTGCAGTGATACAGCAGGTGCAAGGAGAGAACAACTGGCTTTGTAGACAAACATTTCTACTTCAATCTCTTCATTACAATAAAAACTCAAAAGAATTCTAAGGAGAAGGGGCACACATTTTTAACTTTACAAAATTTGGTGCTTAGGAAAATAAATAAAGGGTGGAAGCCTAAATAATTTGTAAGGTATTATATAGCTGCAGTGTTGGATCTAATTCTAATCTTTGCTCTTTCAATCCCTCCTTCCCCACTTTTTCTTTCCTTCCTTCCTTCCCTCTCTACATATTGAGGTGAAGCTGCTACTTCTTGGTAAGAGCCGATCCCAGAAAGGAACCTACTTATGAGACATCTGCAGCTGATTTCTGGAGAGTAAAATATGTTGTCTTATGAAACAAGAATATGAGCATAATACACAAAGTCCATTACTCCTCTAAAATGAGGAAAGGAAAAGAAAATGGAGATTTGAAAAATTGGGAGTAGTTTTCACTGACTTTATAATTTAACTTCTACTGAGTCATTTCAATTATACATTAATTCATTCACAACTGGAAATGGCAAACTTATTTCTATAAGTACAGAGAAAAATATTTCAGAAGCTATTTTTTCATGTAGATTTTGATGTATATTTTTGCTGATCTCCTTTATTAAAACTCAGAATTGTTTGAAAATCTTAGTTTAGAGATTTAAAAAGCAGACTTGGAAGCAGGTTTGACTTCCAGATTATAGAATATTGAGAAATTTTACAAACCAGCCAGCAGCAACCTTCTTCAAGTTTATATAGGCCTCTTCTATAACATAAATTCAGATCAACTGATACTGAGACTTTCCTTTCAATTTTTCTGGAAGAACTGTGATGACTAAATGATAGTTCATGCATGCATCATTCCAACAACACAACCACTACCAGAGTACCCACTTACTTCCACCAATCTCACAAGAACCACATCTGTCACCCATCTCACAGTCCCAAGTTCCACTGAGTAACTACAGTTCTGTAGACTAGTTCTTCAGTTGTGTTGCTTTTAACATTTTGTTATGACCTTTCAATGTTTTCCTGTATCCCACATATAATACAAACCGTTATATGTCTGCAATGATCTGGAAACAACTCCAAGTGCTCAGGCTCAGATGACTGGGTTAAGAAATTGTGAATTTCTTAATAGAATACTACTCAGCTCTAGGAAAGGAAGAAATGAGACAATTTGTTTTAGGGGAACACCCAGGGGTTCTCAGGGACTACTTTTGGCTCAGAATTAGGGGTATCACTCCTGATGGTACTTGGGGAACCATGCATGGTGCCAGGGACCAATCTAAGGTTAGTCCTGTGCTGTTCAAGCACTACCTGCTTTCTGTCTCTTTAGTCTTCTATTTATATGTATTTCCCAATTTAGTTTTTTTTTCCTACTGTCTAATATGGGAAAACTGGAAGCATAAAGAAGGTGATATGCTCAGAATTCTTGAATATCAGATAATTATGTTAGGCCTTTATTGAGGAAACTTTACCCCATAGCCTGTGGTCATAACCATCATGTGTGTCCTATATCATTATATCTATTGAGGTACTGAATTTAGGGAGAACTCTTGTTGAGGCTTCAAAATGTTTTCATATATTATGATAACTATTAATAATTTTTAATTTTGGTTTTTATTTTAAATAATATGCTCAACATATTTATTATAATATGGTGCTTATAATATTTTGATTTGTGGATGAGGGCATATGCAAATAAATTGCATTTTGAGCTTGACAATGTAAAGAACAGAAAACTGCACACTTTTTCCAAATGAATAGATTACTTGAAAAATAATGTGGTATATTGAGGAAAACAAGATCTAAAAAGTTGACAATCATGTGTCATGAAACTAATATAATCTTTTAGTTACAAGATTATATCTTGTAACTAAAATATAATCACAGTATTTATATCCTCTGAGTATTTATATAATCACAGTATTTGTATCCTCACACGGGGCTGAGATGCTACATGCTCTCCCTGTGCCCAGCTAATCACGAGGCATCGGGGAGGGATGACGGGTTCTAGCCCTGGCCTACGACCCCAGCAGAGCCTCGAAAGAAGCCAGAGGAACCCCCACAACATGAGGGCCGCCAATTTCCATATCCGGAATCCCCTCCATTCAGAGTTCCACCCAGCAGAAGAGATGATAACAGCTCTGCTCGCGCAGTGACTACAAGAGAATCCCACCCGCATGGCAGACCCTGGCAAACTATCCATGTCTTATTTGACATGCCAAATACCTGTAACAATTTTAGACCTCATTCCCTTGACCTTATAGAATGGTTTGAGTCTCTTTTATGTTCCTGGAGTGGGCAGATGACCTTGGGCTATGTTGCATGTGACAGGATGTATTGAGATATTACTGGTCCCACTCTAGAAAATTGATCATCTATGGGAAGACAGATCCACCTGCCCACATACCAAATTCCACAGGATGGATATGTCATTCCCAACGTTCTCCCTTCTGAAATCCGCATGCTATCTCGTCGGTAAAGAAGGGAACAGCACCAGGCCCAGACTAAGTCAGACCCGAACACCTGAAGAATCTGCCATCGGTACTCATCAATACACTAGCTCGGCTCTTCACACGCTACCTGTCCAAATGCAACGTGCCCTCCCAATGGAAAACCAGCAGGACAGTTCTACTGTTCAAGAAGGGAGACATTCACGACATCGGCAACTATTGCCCCATCTGCCTGTTGTCCGTCATCTACAAGCTGTTTACACGAGTCATCCTGAACAGAATTAGCAGAACAGTAGATGAAGGACAACTATGCGAGCAAGCAGGCTTCCAGAAAGGATTCAGCACAATCGACCATATCCACACAGTAACCAAGCTCATCGAGATTTGTAGGGAGTACAAGATGCCACTCTGTCTCACATTCATTGATTTAAAGAAAGCCTTTGATTCTGTGAATACTGAAGCAGTCATCGAAGCCCTAGCCAAACAGGGTGTTCAAACCCAATACATCAAGAACCTTCGTGAGCTGTATTACGGATTCACCACCAGGATCTCACCATTCTACAAGGAAGTGATCATTAATGTGAAAAGAGGGAATCGACAGGGTGATACCATTTCACCAAACTCTTCAAAGCCACCCTCAAGAACATCATGGAACAATTAGAATGGGAAGGAAAGGGAGTGAAGATAGATGGTCGGCAACTACACCATCTCCGCTTCGCTGATGACATCATTCTAATAACACCAAACATTAGCCAAGCGGCACAAATGCTGGCTGACTTTGACCGAGAATGTGGAAAGATAGGTCTACAGCTGAATCTAAAGAAAACAATGTTCATGAAGAATGAACTAGTTCCTGAGGCCCCATTCACTCTCAATGGAACAAACATCTCTGAATGCAGCAGTTATATATACCTAGGTTGAGAAATCAACATGATGAACGACCTAAACCCTGGAGCTGCGCAGGAGGAAGAGAGCGGCATGGAATGCCTTCAAAGGCATCGAAGAAATAGCTAAAAGGACAAAGAACCTTCGGCTCCGGGCACATCTCTTTTACTCCACCGTTCTCCCTGCATTAACATACGCCTCAGAGACCTGGGCCCTATGAAAGCAGGATGAGAATGCTCTTCGGGTCTCCCAGAGAGGAATTGAAAGAGCTATGCTTGGAATATCACGCTTCACTCAAGTGAGAGAAAGAATCCTGAGTTCTGACCTCCGTCACTATTCCAGAATCAGGGATGCTGTCTTGTTTGCCAAGGCATTGAAAATCAGATGGGCTGGACCTGTAATGCGATTTGGAGACAATCGCTGGACTAGAGCCATTACCGACTGTATCCCACGGGATGTCAAAAGATCATGTGGCCGCCCACCTACAAGATGGTCAGACTTCCTTGTAAAGACCCTGAAGGAACGGTCCGAGGGTCTTCATATTCCTGAATCAACCAGATGCCATTGGGCTACATTGGCACGTGATAGGGTCCAATGGAAATGTTACTGGCTCCAGCTAGAGCAAACCGATGAATAACGGGATTAAAGTGATCAAGTGATGGGAAGACAGTGATACAGTGACTGTGACAGTGATTTATATCCTCTGATCATGAAAAAGTGCTGATTACATAAGAGATTACTGTCAATCGATAGTCTTAGATAATACTAGAAGTTAGGACCAGATCCTTCCCAGGTTCTTTCACATTTATACACTCTATATAGTTCTAGGCAGGTTCTAACCATGGCCTGTCATCCCAGTGAGCTTAGAAAGAAGCCAGAGGAATCCCCACACCAATAGGTCAGTCATTCTCAACATTTGGAATCCACAGCTCCTCAGAGCTCCACCTAAGAGAAAAGCTGATCTCTCCCTATTGAGGTTTATCAGTTAATGCTTGAGATGAGAGCCCTCTACTGAGAGTATACCACCTACATGGCAGAGCCTGGCAAGCTACCCATGTTTAATTTGATATGCCAAAAATCAGTAATAATTATAGACCTCATTCCCATGACCTGAAGGAATGGTTTGAGGCTCTTTGTTTTCATGAAAGGAGCAGATGCCCTTGGGCTACACTTGCTTGGAACAGGATGTTCGGAGATGTTACTGGTGCCCGCTGAAGCAAAATGATGAACAACAGGAAGACAAGTGATGCAAGTGAAACTATCAATAAAATATAAAAAATAATTTATTATAGATCACTAGATTCCTATTCATCATCTATTTGCTAGAGCAGGCACCAGTAATATCTCTATATCCTGTCTCATGCTAGTAGAACCCAAAGGCATCCACTTGCTCCAGGAACATAAAGAGCCTCAAACCATTATATTAGGTCATGGGAATGACCTAATATAAATGTTACTGGTATTTGGCATATCAAATACGACATGAGCAGCTTGCCAGGCTTGCCGTACGGGTGGAATAGCAATAAAATTTCTGATTAACTTGAAAAAGTCTAATGCTATCTTGCACTAAGCATAAAGTTTTAAATACTGTTTTTAACAATCATAAACCTTACTTCAAAATGTATTTTATTGTTTGCATGCAAGAGACCTCAGCTCAATCCCTAGTACCACCAAAAATTTTTTTTTGCATTCTTACAAAAAGCATTTATGTCTCATTGATCTGTTTATCTAATACTTCATGTTAAATATAAATTATGTACATTTTTCTCCATATCTGTACTTATCTGTACCTGAAATGCCCATGGCAGGGGCAGGAGCAATAATCTTATAGTCATTTGCCTTATATGCAGCTGACCTGGATTCAATCCCTAATGGTCCCTCAAGCATCCACAGGAGTAATTCCTAAGAGCAGAGCCAGGACTAACCCCTCATCATCACCAGGGTGATCCAAAAGTAAAAAAGAATGAAATAGGTCTCCAAAAGAGGAAGTCTTGGGACTGGAGCCATAGCAAAGCAGGTAGGGTATTGACCTTGCATGCAGTCAACCCTGGTTCGATTCCCCAACATCCCATATGGTCCCCCAAGCACCAGGATTAATTCCTGAGTGCAGAGCCAGGAGGAACCCCTGGGCATCCAAAAAAGCCAATAATAATAATAATAATAATAATAATAATAATAATAATAATAATTTATTATAAAAAATGAAAAAATATTTATAGTAAATGAAAGTTCTCTTTCTGTAAGCTTTAAGAGATTTTTTTTTTTTTTTTGCTTTTTGGGTCACACCCGGCGATGCTCAGGGGTTACTCCTGGCTCTGCACTCAGGAATCACTCCTGGCGGTGCTCGGGGACCATATGGGATGCCGGGATCGAACCCGGGCCGACATGGGCCGGCCGGCATAGGCAAACGCCCTACCCGCTGGGCTATCGCTCCGCCCCATGTAAGCTTTAAGAAATGGCAACAGAAAACTACAGACATTTGTGTAAAGTTATCACCCAATATTGAAGGTGACAGTTACTTAAATTGACACATCACTTCAAGTGATACGTGTTGGCCAACTTGGCTGAGATTGTTGATTGAAGGATATGCATGATAACCGCTAAATATATGTATTGCAAACCACAATGTGCAAAAGAAAAGGCATGAAGGAGAGAAGAAAAGTGCCTGCCATAGAGGCAGGTGGGGAGGGATAGGTAGGGAGGAAAATGGAGACATTGGTAGTGGGAAATATGCACTGATGGGGGATAGGTGCTGCAGCACTCTATGATGAAACCTAGTCATAACAGTTTTATAATTGTCCAACCCACGGTGATATAATAAAAACAAGGCATTTCATACATTCTTAAAAATAGAATTTTTAGTTTTTCATAAAAAACCTTTCCCAATTCAGTTAGGGTAAAGTAGTTATCACATTTTTCATTTGGCAAAAATTATTAAATATCATGGATCTGATCTTATTTTTATTCTCATTAAAATAAAATTCTTATTATTTTATACATTTATAATGTACATTTATAAAATGTTAAGTTTTATACATTTATAAATACATTTATAAAATGTTATTTTATAATAACATTTTAATGAGAATACGTATGTTATAAATGTAGTTTGAAATATGGAGAATAACAATACCCTTTTCAGATACACTATACAAAAAGAAATAAATTGGGTATATTGAAAATATATTAGAATTTTGATGTAAACATAACTGATTATTGAGAGATTTGAAGTTAATAATTTTATTTTATAAGTTAAATTTTATTTCTTCAATGCCATAATAATCCAGAAATTCTCCATTTCTTTTTTTGTCAGTACCAATGATTAGTATCAATTAATATGATATTTTTTACTTTTTGTTCTAGGAAAACAATCTTTCCATCTGCATACCCAAGGGGAAAGCTCAGGACTTGATTATAGTATATTCTTTTCAGAATTAAGCATTTAAAAAAATTTTCACAGGGGGCTTAAAAACATTCAGCTCATTTATTTTCAGTAGTCCCTTATGTGGAGACTAGGAAGATTATCAAGATACAAAAAGATTACAGATGTCTAAGAAACTTGGTATTTCAGTGCTGGAAATAAGTAATTACTGCAACACATTTGCTTTCCTCTAAGGCACATAATATGGATGCATAACATACTGCAGAGAGTCTTTACTTCTGAACAATCCATTCTAAACCTTCAAGATATTTTTATCTTTTACTGGAGGCAAAATATCAGAATGCACCATATAAGTAAAATCATTGAAATACTTTCTTTTAATTCCCATTATCATAAATTGTATGCTACCCTAACTTTACTATTTTCCCTGTCATTTTTATAAAATACTTGATGCCTCACCACTAACCAAAACATAACAGTGTGAGACTGATCATATCCAACACATTAGCAATTTTCCTTGTGCATTTGTAACTACAAACTACAAACTGAGCAATAGAGCTGTAGCTCTATTGCTCACAGGAGAACTGGGATTTTCCCTCTAAATCCAGTTTAAATCTTTTTGTGCAGAATAGCTGGAGATGGAAACTTCCTTAAGCTATTCTGCTTTTTTTAAGGCTGACAAAGTGATTCATTCAGACTGCTGTACAAACCGAATAACTTCTCAGTGTTTGGGGATTAGTATGTCACACAACATCCTGTGTCAGGGATCTTACAAAGAAGAGGAAGAGCATCATCACTTTGATACTGCTGTTAAGAGATTCTGATTTATTATTAAACCTAGATTAGATGAAAAGACCAATGGTGACTGTATCAAGAAGTCATGCAAGCATGAGTAATTTATCTGCATCTCACACTAGAGTTTCATATGGGCATCAAAGATAGCTAAGATATAATGTCAAAAAATTTGAACAGGAGAATTTATATGTGCAAGTAAATTATGTCATTAGCCTGAAAAGATGTGCTTATATTTAAGATGACCTTCCTGCAAAATGATTTTCCTGTCTTAATATTTTTTACTCTAATAGTCTTATTTGCTACTTATTGGTCTAAAGAATGATTTGGTATTTATTCATACTTGTCAGAAAATATTCTAAATCAGTACTTCTGACCTTTAAGACAGCATTGACCAAGTTTAAAGAATGTTGCTCTTCACCCAATAAAAAGCTCCAAATGATTCTTTAAAACAAAATAAAAAGAAAATGTGGCACCTGGAGTAAGCCCGAAGAACTGCCAGGTGTGGACCCCTAACAAAACAAAATAAGCATATACCAAAGAGTACAAATTTTTTCATTACACCTGGCAATGCTCAGGGGTTACTCCTGACTCTGCGCTCAGGAATTACTCCTAGCACTGCTCAAGGGACCATATGGGATGCTGAAGATTGAACCCGGTCGGCTGCATGCAAGAAAAACGCTCTACCCACTGTATCGCTCCGGCCCCTACAATTCCTATATAATGTGGTAATTCTACTTCAAGTATTTTGAAAAGCCATCTTATTATTTTACATAGTGGCTTAATCACTTTACAACTCATCAATTGGATACAAGAATTTCAATGATTTTTCATCTCTCCATCAAAAATTATATTAAAATGTCTATTTTCTAAATTTCCACAGAAATACAATCATTTTTTCATAAAACTTTAAATTAGATTTAGATTAAGAAGTTGATGCACCTCTACTACAGTTCTTATTTATGAGAATCACTTCTAGGCATAATGCAAAATTTTTCTTTATTAAAATTAGAGCCCTTTATAAATTAATTTTCTAAGTTAACAATGGCTACATGTAAGAATGTATCAAGTTTTGCTATTACCGCTGTTTCTTTGTTGACTTTTAAAGCAAATCTAACAATAAATTACATCTGGAAAAAAAGGATTATTTAGGTAAACGTCATAATATTCTCAGCTCTGGGCAAACATAGGCTTTTATTTTTACTTTTTTTTCCCCTTCATTCATTTGGAATAGAACAACTTGAACAGACAATAATGAAGATAATGTGTTCTTTCTCATTTACCAATATTTACCCATATATGTTTCTCCCTAAATCCTTCAGAAACATAATTTCTATTGCTCTTTCTATCTCTGTTTATCTAATCTTTTGCAATTTGTTGCAGTACATAGGAAATACAACATAAATTCCAAATGCAACATCAAAGAATATTATTCCTAGATGGAAACATAGGAACCCTGTTAGCCCTCTAAGTCATCTTGTGTAAGAGAACATTAAGAACAGACCAGATGGGCAAAGTGCTAATTAGTCAATCCTGCCAGTTCATGTCTTTCTTACAGACTTGCTACAATTTTCAGTCCTTGTTAACCCAACTGGATATCTGAAGAGCTGTGAAGTGTGGATTAAGAAGATCGCTGCCAGCATAATGTGGGGGGTTCCTCTGGGTTCATCGGGGTTGTGGACTCGGGTCGAAGTCGCTCTTGTGGTCAGTGGAGTGCAGGGGGTTCAACGGGGAGAGCTGGTATCTGCTCTGCCTGGGGTATCCGCCAGATGAAGGACAACCATGAGAGCAAACTGGCTTCCGAAAAGGATTCAGCAAAATTGACCATATCCACACAGTAACCAAGCTCATTGAGGTTTGTAGGGAGTACAAGATGCCGCTCTGTCTCATGCTCATTGATTTAAAAAAAGCCTTTGATTCTGTTGAAACCAAAGCGGTTATCGAAGCCCTAGCCAAACTGGGTGTTCAAACCCAATACATCAAGATTCTTCGTGAGCTGTATTACGGATTCACCACCAGGATCTCACCATTCTACAAGTAAGTGATAATTGATGTAAAAAAGAAGGGTTCAGCAGGGTGATACCATTTCACCAAACTCTTCAAAGCCACCCTCAAGAACATCATGCAACAATTAGAATGGGAAGGAATGGGAGTGAAGATAGATGGTCGGCAACTATACCACCTCCGCTTCGCTGAAGACATCGTTCTAATAACACCAAACATTAGCCAAATGGCACAAATGCTGGCTGACTTTGACGAAGAATGGGAAAGATAGGTCAACAGCTGAATCTCAAAAAAACCATGTTCATTAAAAATGAACTTGTTCCTGAGGCCGCATTCACTCTCAATGGAACAAACATCTCTGAATGCAGCAGTTATGTGAACCTAGGTCGAGAAGTCAACATGATGAAGGACCTAAACCCTGAGCTGCGCAGGAGGAAGAGAGCGGCATGGATTGCCTTTAAAAGCACCAAAGAAATAAAAGACAAAGAACCTCTGGCTCCAGGCACATCTCTTCCACTCCACTGTTCTCCCTGCATTGACATATGCCTCAGAGACCTGGGCCCTACTAAAGCAGGATGAGAATGCTATTCTTGTCTCCCAAAGAGGAATCGAAAGAGCTATGCTTGGAATATCACACCTCACTCAAGTGAGAGAAGGAATCCAGAATTCTGACCTCTGTAACTGTTCCAGAGTCAGGGATGCTGTCTCATTTGCCAAGTTATCGAAAATCAGATGGGCTGATATGTAGTGCGATTTGGAGACTGCTGCTGGACTAGAGTCATTACCGACTGGATCCCAAGGGACGTCAAAAGATCACGTGGCTGCCCACCTACAAGATGGTCAGACTTCTTTGTCAAAACCATGAACGAACGGTTTGAGGCTGTTTGTATTCCTGAAACAACCAGATGCCATTGGGCTACACTGGCACGTGATAGGGTCAAATGGAAATGTTACTGGCACCCACTCTAGAATATCGATGAACAACGGGATGTCTAGTGATCTAGTTAACCCAACAAACTTCTTATAAAATTAAAAGAATTTTCAAAAGTAAGTCAAACACTAAAATCTTTCAAAGACAATTTTGCCAATGCCACTTGTACACGGTGTACTTGCAAATGAAAATGTGCAAATGCTACCAGCCAGTAGCTGAACATCAAAGTGTGTGATGACTTTTAATATTCAGTAATAAATCTAAATATATCCCAGATGCTGACAGTGACTGTAATATCCTCCTAATATTTTGCCTATTCATTCATGTTCTATAAGCACCTTCCCCTGTAAGCTGCCATATGAGTACTGAGAAAGAGTATAGTAGTAAAAAAGAGTATAGTTAGTAGTTTTGAACTGATATCTGCTAATATATAGCAACAAAAAATTTTAGAATGAGCTTAATTTTTTTGTATTTAGCGGCTCGCGCTGTTCATCAATAAATGCTTTATTTAGAGGTGACTAAAAGAGTATGCCACTCGCACGGCAAGCCTGGCAAGCTGCTCGTGTTGTATTTGATATGCCAAATACCAGTAACATTTATATTAGGTCATTCCCATGACCTAATATAATGGTTTGAGGCTCTTTATGTTCCTGGAGCAAGCAGATGCCTCTGGGTTCTACTAGCATGAGACAGTACATATGGAGATATTACTGGTGCAACTTTTTGGAAATAGATGATGAACGGGAAGATCGTGATCGTGATCGTGATTTTATTTTCTACTAAATGTGTACTGAAATTTATCAACTAATTTTAAACAAACCTCATGATTTATTATTTTTTTCATTTCCAATTGTTGTGTAGAACTAAGCAATAACTCTAAACAGACTGTTCAAGGAAAATTAGAATTGTACTCTTTTGAAAGCTATTCCTATATAATTTCACTTAATAATTATACTAAGAGATGATGTAAATGTTAGCCTTTATATTATAAATATTATTTTGCTGCCTCTGATCTTTGTTACATGGCATAAAATAGTCTGGAAGGGAAGGGAAAGAGAAAGAGAGAGAAAGAGAAAGAAATAATGAACCTGCCCTGGAGGCAGGCTGGGGGGGAGAGGAGAGGGAACCGGGACTTTGGGGGTGGGAGATGGGCACTGGTGGAGGAATGGGTGCTGGAACACTGTATGACCAAAACCCAAATATGAACTTTATAATTGCATATCTTTGTAAGTGTATATCTCATGGTGGTATAATAAAATACTTTAAAACAATTACTCCTATTTCTCAATCAAAAAACACCACAAAGTATCAAAAATTGAAACAGAATGAATGTATTAAAGAAAATATTTTATTATTAGGAGCCTCAATATTATGAGCTTAGCTCTATAAACAATGCAGATTATTTAGGATATGGATATAAGATATGACTTATCCTAAAATTATTAAACTAAATTCAACTAATGAAAATATATTTATAAATTTCTGGATAATTCTATGTGATGATAATTTTAAAAATACTTTAATGCAATTTTTAAGTCACATAAAGATAAATCTTTAACAGTATTAACAACTGCCATTCATAAGACAAATACATAATTGTTCAAAATATCAGCCAAAGAAACTGAAAGAATCTTATACTAAAGAAATCTCTTTTAGTGAGGTAGTATCCCAGCGTCCGGACAGTGAAGGTGGTGGCTAGTGTGGTGGGCGAAGTCTCATCCGGCTGCTTCCGGGACCCCCAGAGGTGATAGGCCTGCTCCTAAAACCCATCTGTCCTCCCAGGGGCCCCATGTTAGCTGGGCCTGGGGTGAGCCGAGTTCCAGCTTCCCCAGCCTCTTGGAGGCTCTTCATGCTATGGCTGGTGGCCCCAGGGCAGCTACTGGGCTGGGCCACCAGGCTCAACAAAATGGAGGGGGGAAGGGCTGACCCTGACTCCATCTGACGACTTCGAGTGATTCCCGCTTCTGGGAGCCGCCTACCTGAGCTCGAACTGATTTCGCTCTGTTAATCTGGTCGTGAGGTAGTATCGCAGCATCCGACAACGAAGGTGGTGGCTAGTGTGGTGGGCGAGTCTCATTCAGCTGCTTCCGAGACCCCCAAGAGGTGATGGGCCCACTCCCAAAACCCATCTGTCCTCCCAGGGGCCCCATGGTCAGCTGGGCCAGGGGTGAGCCGAGTTCCAGATTAACAGAACAAAACTAGTTTGAGCCCAGGTAGGCGGCTCCCAGAAGTGGGAATCACTGGGAATTCGTCAGATGGAGTCAGGGTCAGCCCTTCCCCCTCCATTTTAGTCGAGCCTGGTGGCCCCGCCCAGGAGCTGCCCTGGGGCCACCAGCCATAGCATGAATAGCCTCACAAGTGGCTGGGGAAGCTGGAACTTGGTCTCCGGGCCCAGCTGACCATGGGCCCCTGGGAGGACAGATGGGTTTTGGGAGTGGGCCTATCACCTCTGGGGGGTCCCGGAAGCAGCCGGATGGGGACTTGCCCACCACACTAGCCACCACCTTCGCTGTCTAGATGCTGGGATACTACCTCACGACCAGATTAACAGAGCAAAGCCAGTTTGAGCCCAGGTAGGCAGCCCCCAGAAGTGGGAATCACTGGGAATTTGTCAGATGGAGTCAGGGGCCGACCCTTCCCCTCCATTTTGTCTAGCCTGGTGGCCCTGCCCAGGAGCTGCCCTGGGGCCACCAGCTATAGCATGAAGAGCCTCACAAGCGGATGGGGAAGCTGGAACTCAGCTCGCCTCAGGCCCAGCTGATCATGGGCCCCTGGGAGGGCAGATGGGTTTTGGAAGTGGGCCCATCACCTCTGGGGGTCCCGGAGACAGCTGGACTCCGCCCACCACACTAGCCACTACTTTCACTGTCCGGACTCTGGGATACTACCCCGACCAGATTAACAGAGCAAAGACATTTTGAGTGTAGGTTGCGCAGTCGCAAGTGGCTGCGCAGTCCATTAAAAATAGTGGAAACAGTAATGTCCTTTAATGCTCTGCATTCCATGATATGTGGGAGGGTTTGGTGGGACAGAGAGATAGAGAGGAGAGAAATGACATGCAGAACCTGCCAAGTAGTTGAGGTGTGGAAGGGGGAGGGAGGTGGGAACATTGGTGATGGGAGATGGGTTTGGGTGGAGGGATGGGTGTTGGAACACTGTAGAACCAAAACTCTACATGAGCATCTTTAAATTGTATGACTAAAATGGTGTAATAAAATTTGGGGGAAAATTAAAAAAAGAAAATAATTTTTTTTCAACAGATCTTTCATAATCAATAGTAGATAAAGCAGCATCTTACAGTGAGGAAATTGGTGGTAAATTAGTTAATTTATAAAATCATAAAGTTCTTTATATACTGATTAATATAGAATGAACCACATCTTTATTTAAACGTGTTTTATACCTTAAATGTTTTTATTATGTTCTGAGCACTAAGTTCTATCAATTGATACAACTTTATTTATATACATTCCTTTATTACCACAACCTGTTCTTAGGGGAATAACTGCATATCAGTAGGAACTTCTTGGGCAAATTCTACTATGATAATAAAAGAAAGAGGATGAAAGCAATTTGGAAAAGTGTAGTTTGATGATAAAAATGACCAAAAAAAGTCCATGAGAGAATAAGTACTTCTGGATTTTCTGACAAAACTCTGGGATAAAAAGGAGTCATGCTTTATTTATTTGCCCTGTAAAAATCCAAGAAATTCAGTGAAGCAGAAATAAGAAAACAGATGCTCTGGATACTAAGTGAAAAATTCCACTGAGATTCAGATAATGCCTTTACATCTTGCCTTTCTTGGAATATCACTTTCCTTCAGTGCTGGGCAAGCCATTAAAAACTCAGATGCATGGTATCCATTAAAATGGGATTAGTGTTTATCTGAAAGAAATTCATAGTCTTGGAGAGGTAAGGAGTGAACATAAGTGATCCAATTTTTAAATCTCATTCAAGCATAAAGATAACATCAGAAAGCCTGTATAGAGAAGTTAGAAAATTACTTTCACAGAATATGAGCATCATGGACACTACTAGTGTACCATAATATTCTTTAGGGAATTTTGGTTTACAGTGCTTTAACTTTTAGCATTTTACTGATAACAGTCTACAAGCACGAGCATGAATTAAATATGTGATGATTTGTCAAACCCAAATGCTACAATGGGGAGTATGTCAGATTTAGTTTCATATATATGCAGAAAATAAAATTGTCTTGGGACTATTTGGGGTCCCCAACAGTATTGGGATCCTGGGTCCATGGTTATTCTCAGGGCCAATGACCGTCCCCTCAGACCAATGAATATAGAATCATAAGTCCAGTTTACAAAATTCAACCAATCTCATCCCATACCAACTGCTACAGATACTCTGCCACACCACACCAGCTGACCGGCTCATACCCACTGTCTCCCACACAGGAGCATGCACCCAACCCCCAAACTAAAAGAAGCTAAAAAAGAACTAAAACTAAAAAACCTTCTGAAGGTTGGGGACAGGGGTTAACCAAACAAAGGTCAAAACTGGCAGGCTCTTTTACAGGGGCAAATCTCCAGGGCAACACACCCCTGAGGCTCAAGTCTACTGAGGTACTAAGGCAGAGCATTGCTCTTCTCCTCCCAGGCAAATAAACAATAATTTCTATAATATATCTAGACTCATATAAACACAGTACAAGAGACAGGCATAATCACAACACCGAGGTTAAATATATAGGGTATTGTTCATATCATGTGATATGACCCAAACTATGCTCTGTTTGCCATAACAATCATTTCATTCCCCTGAGGGTCCTGTTTCTAACAGCCTTTGTTTGCTCCAAGTGAAGTCTTAAGTGCTTTACTCCACTGAAAGGCCATTCACAGCTTGTCTTAGGTGAGACAAGCTGTTCTGACCTTTGCCTTAATTTTTTGGGTCATAGCAGGTTTTTATTCTTAGTGTAGTGCCATTTCAGTTGGACTCTTTCTGCTACAATCTAGTCCCTCTTAGGGTTAAGATCAATATATATGGTACTAAGATTTATAGTTGGAAAATATGAAGGAAGCCCAGGAGAAAATAATTTAGAGTTAAGATAACTCAACACTCAGCTGCCTGACCATCTTTTTTGTGTTTATAGATGAAACAAATACTTTTGACCTAAACTAATACAAAAGTCTTATAGAAAGGAGAAAATAATCCCTCATTATCAATTCAAAACTCTAGGGCAAGCAAGTAAACAAACAATTTTGAAAATATTTTAGAGGCAAATAAAAGTTTTATAGAAGAGTAAATAAGATATGACAAAATAAATGGCTATGACAACACTTCAACAATAGATTTTCTAAATTACTAAAAGAATATGAGCATCTCCATAGACACTGCCTTAACAACTAAACCAATTTCTGGCAAGGTGCCACAATGAACCTGAACAATCCTTAAACTGAGATCTACTTGAAGTTCATGACTTATTGTAGACATTAAGCTTATTTGACTAGATGTATTCCTATTTCTATAGGCTGACGGATAATTAGCTAAACTTTATTTTACATATGTTTGTGAAGGTAATTTTTAAGGAGTCCAAAATTTAAACCAGTAGTAATTGAAAATAGATTACACACTAATATGTGGACAGGACTCATAAAATTATTTGAACATATTTCTTAACAAAAAATATTAGTTTTCCCTAGAAGTGACTATTTCAGTAGACCTGCTTTGTACTAAAATGCATTCCTTGTATCTTCATCCTGTGAATTTACCTTGTAGACTTTGATTTTCATCATTCCTCTAATCCTGTGAGCCAATTTCCTAAACCTAATTTCTTTATCATTCTTAACTCTACTTCTCATTCTTTCTCTTGGTATAATTCCTTAAATTCTGCTTTCTGGAGAAACTTGATTAATATATCTTACAATGAGAATTTATTAAAGTAATGCACAAAAAGTGACTAGCATAGACTAAGTAACAAATGCGTCATTATAATTTTGTGTCATTATTAACATTTTGTATTAATTATTTTCTGGTGCAAACAGCATAATACAATCATCAAGATTATCTGTAGTAGAACTGAGGAATAAAGAAACTCTAAAGTTGATTGAGTTGCTACTAAAAACCTTGATTTATATTTAAAAAATCATAATAAAGGCCAAGCTATGTTCTGGGTATTATAATAAATATTATGTATTATATACATCAATATAAATGTGTCACTTAATTATTTTTTGCAGGGGTGTGAGTTATATCCTGAAATATTCAAGTATTACTCCTAGAACTGTGCTCAGAGATTGCTCCTAGTGCTTAAGGGACCATATGCGATACCAGGGATCAAATCAGGGTCAGCCACAACAAGGCAAGTGCCCTAACCACTGTATTATCTCTCTACACAATTACCCTATTATTTTACAGAAAAATGTTAAGATCTAGAAAGAATAAGGTTTATCTTCATAGTTAACAAAGTCAAATTGTCAGTGAAAATAGTCAACTTAAATCCCATGAATCTGATTCAAGAGCAGGTGTTCTTAAATTGTGAATGATAATTCTTCAAAATAAAGCAGAGCTAAACAAA
The DNA here is from genome assembly GCA_021461705.1 of Cryptotis parvus. NCBI lineage: Eukaryota > Metazoa > Chordata > Mammalia > Eulipotyphla > Soricidae > Cryptotis > Cryptotis parvus. The sequence continues at coordinate 188,004 of JAJIBD010024247.1, read as the reverse complement.
ATTTTAATAAATACAATGTAGTTATTAATTCAGATATATTGATTTTGGGCCATACCTGGCAGAGCTTAGGGTTTACACTTGGTGCTGCACTTAGGGATCACTTCTGATAATCTCAAGAGAACATATGTAGAGCAGGAATTCAACCTAAGATAGTCACATTCAAGTCAAGAGCCCTATCCACTATACTATCATTCTAGTATTAATAAATACAATTTATTGACTTCTGATTTATTTCATAAAATGGTTTTGATTTTGGAAACAAGGATGATTGATGAGGTAGAGCACTGATCCAAGGTAATACTGATCCAGGCAATGCATGGTGCTCTAGTCACCATGTGACTTTTCTTGCACTACAGAGGTTGCCCTGGTGTCACCCAGCACTGCAGGTGCCATCAGCTGTGCTCTAAGTAAACATTGAACTGTCTGAGGCATAACTCTGGGGTGGTCCTTGAGAACCCTGTGGACTCCCAAAAGTCCACAATACCTCTTACCACTACTGTTCAAAAAAAAGAGAGAAAAAGAAAATCAGAGATATATTCAAAGCCAGGAGGAACTAAACAACAAAGTTTATTCCACAAATCTCAGAGGTAGAGCTAACTTTTACATCTGTCAACTCTTTAAGGTGTGCTAGACAAATATAATACTCTTTCTTCCACGTTCTATCCCCCAAGGAGGGCAAAAATTTAATAGATTAAATGACTGACCTCGATATTGTATTGGTCAAGGGACTTAAAGGTCAGATTAATAAATATCCCTCAGTTTTGTTTTCTGTAACCTACAGGTAGAAATAAAAAACTTAGTTCAATAGGTAGAGGTGGTACATTATAAGAAATTACTGGAAAAGTGAGAATTCATTATATTGTTATTCAATTTCTTTCTTTTTAGGAAGTTAAGTGTAGTTGAGTCATACCTGGGCATGCTCAGAGGCTATTCCTAATGGTTCTCAAGAGTGAGAACCTAATGGTTCACTCTTGAGAACCATTATGTTCTCTGTCAGTGCTCAGAGAACCATGTGCTGTGCAGGGAATTTTAACCTGAATTGGTCACACACAAGGCAAGCACCTTACCTTCTGTACAATTTCTTTGACCAACCACTCATTTTGTGTAAATTGTTTTATAAAGACAGCAGGGTCAGTTTCCTGTCTTCCAATTTTCCCAGAAAAAATGAAAAAATTATGGTACATGAAGTTTTTAAGTATAAAGGCAGAAATAAGTTTATAAAGTAAATAAAATTCTTAGACTGACTACATAATCGAGGTTACTAAATATATAACAATTCCTTGACACAACAAGGACCAGTGGACCTTTGTGGTAGATTGGCATTTGGGTGGTATGTGGGTTGGGAAGCATTACAACCCTAAAACATAAATTCTTAAAATACAAACTCTTAATGCTCTTATTAACCAATGTCAATTCTATCAAAATAAACTGCCCCCAATATAGTGAGAGCTTCAACGTAGAACACAAGAGTACACCTTTAATAGAGATGTGCTGCAGAATAATGGAGTTTAGCAATTATAAACATAATTACAAGAAAATTAAAAGGGTAAAGGTAGGCATATGACTAAAAGGGTCAATTATCAGAAAATTTTGTTATAATTTAAATGTAGACGGAAGAAAAAAAACTTATTTGCAATTTTGCATCAACATTTCTAGTTACCAACAAAAGTTAGTGACCTGCGACTTTGTGGTGGAAAAGACATTCACTAGATCACTAGATCAATAGATCACTAGACATCCCGTTGTTCATCGATTTCCTCAGGCAGTGCCAGTAACATTTATATTTGACCCTATCATGTGCCAGTGTAGCTCAATCGCATCTGGTTGTTTCAGGAATATGAAGAGCCTCGAACGGTTCATTCAGAGTCTTGGAAGAAGTCTGACCATCATGTAGGTGGGCGGCAACATGACGTCCTATGGGATCCAGTCGGTAATGGCTCTAGTCCAGTGGTCGCCTCCAAATCGCATTACATGTCTAGCCCATCTGATTTTCGATGCCTTAGCAAATGAGACAACGTCCCTGACTCTGTAACAGGAACCCAGATTCCTTCTCTCACTTGAGTGAGGTGTGATATTCCAAGCATAGCTCTTTCAATTCCTCTTTTGGAGATCCGGATAGTGTTCTCATCCTCTTTCATAGGGCCCAGGTCTCTGAGGCATTCTCCAGGGAGAACGGTGGGGTCTAAGAGATTCTTTGTCCTTTAGCTATTTCTTTGATACTTTTGAAGGCATTTCATGCCACTATTTCCCTGAGCAGCTCAGGTTTGAGGTCGTGAAGATGTGATAGATCCATCAGGACGTCGGAAGGCAGTCATCTTTATCTTATAGTTGGCGAAGGACAGGCGGACGTCGCATATGCTTTTCTAGGCTTCTGCTGTATTTTCTAGTATTTCTGCTCTTCTCTCTTTGAGGATTTCCTTTATCACTTCTCAGCACTGTTTTGCGAGCTTGGATGTTAGCGTCTGGTTGCCTGAGGCTCGTGCCTTGCCACATTGGCGAATGAGCTCTAAGGTTTTTGAAGACAGGCATCCTTTAGTGACTTTCTATCTCTCGGCATTTTTCGTACAATCGTGGAGGTGCTGAACCAGTCGGTGGTATTCTTCATTGATGTCGCCAATGATGGTATCTTCCCATGTTGCCATAATGCTGCCAAAGAGTTCCCAGTTGGTGGTCGTTCTGGGAGTTCTCTTCTTAAACTTTGCAGCCTTTTCTCCCTGTTGCTTGGAAGTAGAATTTGCATGAAGGAGACAGTGGTCTGATCCTGTTTGGAATTTGGGGACAACAGCGACATTGGTCAGGCAAAACCGTCGATTGAAGATGATGTGGTCAATTTCATTGTGGAACTGTCCACCAGGTGATTCCCACATCCAACGTTTCGATTCAGCCTTCTGGAACTGTGAGTTCCCATGAATGGTCCTGGTGGACATGATGAACTCAGATAGTCTCTCACCCTGTTCATTCCATTCTAGGCCATGTGTCCCGATGTGGAGTTCTTTGGCCAAGGTCCTCAGTCCTATATTGACATTAAAATCACTGACTATGATTTTGTAGAAGGTGTGATCTTTTTTATAGAATTCCTCCAGTTCCATGTAGAATTTCTCAATTTCATCTTCCTTGCATGTGGATGTTGGTGTGTAGACAAAGAAGAAATAATTTGCTGGCAGTGGGCCACATATCTTCAAGTATAATCATCCAATACTGTTAGTTAGGTATTAAAATGAATCAATGTTCGTGGCCAAGTTCATTTTGACAAGGACACCGATGCCAAGGAAGCCTCTTTTGGGCGCATGCTCCTAGGAAGAGTTCTTCTTTGGTGTCAAAAAACAGAATGATGCGAAAAGACATTAAAGTATAAAATATTTATATTTTATAAAATATGAAAGACATTCTTATAGACTTTTATGAAGAATGATTCTTGTGAAACATATATATATAAATATATATTTATATATGAAAGCATATAAATATATAGCTTATCTTTAAAATTCTATCTCAGAGATACAATTTTAGCAATTTAAAATAATTTTTACAATTTGTGTTCAATGTTTTTGTTCTTCGCAGTAATAGGAAAAAAAGATTCAGAATTTCTAACTGTACACAATTCTCATTGTAAAGAAAACATAACTTGAGTGTCTGCTGAAGGGTGGGAGTTGCAATGTATCTATTTACAAGACTGGCTCTTTTCATTTGACCAGGTTCTGCTCTATGCCTCTTAGTAGAACATGATTAGTACATCAGTGTCAGAATTCTCAGTTAAAAAAACGTGTGTGTGAATTTTTTAACAGAAAAGAGTAGTTAAATCAAAGGTAATTAAATATTGAGGTTTTCAAAAAAAACAAAAGAAAATGGTTTCTATCTTTTTTTCCAGTTCCTGAGTAGAGAAAGATATGACTGACTATGAAATAACAACATATGTACTTATAGTTACATTTAATTGGAGGGTTTTTATATTTTCCACACCAAATAGCAAGTTCAATTGATTTTTTTCATTGAACTGACTTGTTGTTGAACACAATTGCCCTAAATTGACTGGTAAGTCAAACTGTGCCTTTAAAACTAAAATAACATATCAACCCAGAGGGAAATAAAATAACAAGCTCTTTGGGCTCATATAACATTTAGCTGATTGGTAGAACTTTCCACCTTTTACCCCACCATTTGTGTTAAAGATAAATAGCTTCAGCCCAGCAGCAATTGTGTCAACCTATAAAACCTACACACAGAGACCTCCTAACCTCATTCTACATTACTATACATATGAATCCCTCCAAATCCTTTCTGAAATTAATGTGTTTACATTTTTCCATTCATACTTAGCAATATGGTTGGGCCACCCAAGGCAAAATAATGAAAAAACATGTACTTTGGGGATATTTCCAGTTCCCTAATGAGAGGCTTTTGCTCCTAAATTTCAACCGTTCTCACATTCTCTCACCATTCTCTGAATAACTTGTGAAATTCTGTTCCATAGCATATGCAAGTTAGTCTCTTCCAAGAGCACTTAATCTATTATGTCCTCTTCAGTGCTTCTATATTGGTGTGTTATCATTGGCTTTTGACAATGTCGTAAATGGACTGAGAATTATGACTCGAGAGACTATCAATACATTGCTTCCCAGATAATAACGCACAGCTATGACATTTTGGCACAAAATGAGGATTAGTGTGAAGGCCCTCAGAACTTCTGTTAATGTGAAGGGAGCAAAAGATTTGTTACAAGTAGGTTCTTCCAGTATTCTTAAAAGAGCAGGTAGAGAGTGAACTATTTTTACACTTTGGGTTAATCCTGAACATTTTCCTTTATTTTTTTTTATTTTCTTTTTTTTAAAAGTATTTCCACAGTGAGATATCAATTACAAAGATGTTCATATTTGGCTTTCGGTCATATTTTTTAAAAAGTTAGAAATATCACTCTAAAGGCATAACTCTATAGCTTTCAAAGGGGACTCATTTTACTTGTTAAATTTTACACACCAAATGAAGGCTTAGCAAATTTCATGAAGTTTCTGTTCACAAACCTAAATAATAAATTGGCAGAAATACAGCTGTGGTGGGAGACTTCAATACATCACTTACCTCACTAGATAGATCAACTATATGGAATAATGTGGGATCTTAAAGGCACAGAACCTCCCAAGGTCTTTTAAGACAGTTGAGGTGAGGGTCCTGAACCTGGCCGAGACTATCAATAGGGGCCCCAAGAGAGCATCCTGTGGGGCTTCCAGACTGAGAGAGCAGCGGCCTCTGGTGCCTGACCAGCACCTAGGTCATGGGGCCCCTGGTGCCTGAGCTGAAAGGACCTAAGGGAATAGGCCCAGAAAGGAGATGTCCTGGAAGAGGACCAGGAGCTTGGAGCCTTGAATCTGGAAGTGAGAGGCCCTGAAGAGAGGAGTCTTCACAGATACCCCAAAGAGATAGCAGCCTGCAGGAGAGCCAGACAATAGGAACCTACCCAGAAATCCCCAAATAGAGAAAAGCCTGCAGGAGAAATCACTGGGAAGAGACAGAGGTCCAGTAAAGTTTTTTAATGTCTTTTCGCATCATGCTGTTTTTGACACCAGGGAGGAGAAGCTTTGCCCGATGCCTAGGCCCTAGGGCCAGCACCAGAGCCACAAGGCCTGGTGCCAAGTCCGAGGGCTGGCATCATAGCTATAGGGCTACAGAGCTTCAGGGTTTCTGAGTATTAGGACCACCAGCATCAGAGCATCATGGAGAAACTCAAAGATTTAGACAGGGATTCAGAGACACAAGACATGGTAGCAAAAGATGAAAAGGCAACTAGGGAAATAGATAAGGACATAGCCAAGAAGTTCAGAGAAAAGAAGCCCTGAAGAGAAAAGCCCTGAGCTGAAAGAACCTAAGGGAATAGGCCCAGAAAGGAGATGTCCTGGAAGAGGACCAGAAGCTTGGAGCCTTGAATCTGGAAGTGAGAGGCCCTGAAGAGAGGAGTCTTCACATATACCCCAAAGAGATAGCAGCCTGCAGGAGAACCAGACAAGAGGAGCCTACCCAGAAATCCCCAAAGAGAGAACAGCCTGCAGGAGAAATCACTGGGAAGAGACAGAGGTCCAGGAAAGTTTCTTGCAGAGAGCAAGCAAGAGATGAAACAAAGTAAACATTTAAATAATAATCTTCTGGAATCTCTAGCATTGCTGGTTATTCCACTGACAAGTTATTCAGAATGGTGTAGGCCAGGACACAGATCCGGGGCCTTAATGGATAGTGAGTACTTCTGGGGACAGAGCTGAGTCCTAGCATCTGTTGCCATAGTCAACCCCCTGACCCCCAAGTAATGTTAAAGCAATGAAACCCATGGGAGGTCACTTTATCCTGGGGCCTTGGGAACTACATGAGTGGGGGGGAGCCACGATACCCCCCCCAATACAGTTATTTTTAAGCCTTAAATAGAATAGTAGTAAAGATACAAAAGTACTAAACAGGGAGTAGAAAAAAACTGAGACTGATGACATATCAAGAGCTATACACCCCATTCCATGAAAGAATAAACATTCTTCTCTAATGTACAAGGAACATATGCCAGGGTAGATCAAATATTAGAAAATTACTCAAATATATATCACTTGTATCACTTGTCTTCCCGTTGTTCATCGATTTGCTTGAATGGACACCAAAAACATATTTATATGTCCTGTCACATGCTAGTGTAGCCCAAGGGCATCTTCTCACTCCAGGAACATGAAGAGCCTCAAGCCATTCCTTCAGGTCATGGGAATGAGGTCTATACTTGTTACTGGTCTTTGACATATCAAATACGACTCGGCTCTGCCGAGTTGCCAGGCTCTGCCGTGCAGGTGGGATACTCTTGTAGTAACATCTCAACTCGTGGATTTATTAATGAACCATGTGGCTGCAAAGCACCCACAGGAGACAGGGAGAGATCATCTTTTCTGCTGGGTGGAGCTTTGACTAGCTGTGGAGTCCAGATGTCGAAAATGGTGGCCCTCATGATGTGAGGTCCCTCTGGCTTCTTGTGAGGTTCTGCTGGAATGGTGGGTGAGGGCTAGAACCTGCCTGCCGTCCTGGGCACCTCATGATCATCTGGGCACAGGGAGAGCCAGTAGCAGCTCTGCCACCATGTATCTGAGACTCTGGATCAGGAGTGATCATGAGACTCAAATATACATAAATTTAGAAATATAGAAAGTGTACAAACTGTCTCTCAGATCACAATGTCACACAAGTAGAAATTAATCACAGAAAGAAGATGAGGAAAACTTTTAACACTTGTAAGATGAACAAAGCACTGCAAAACAATAATTGGATCAAAGAGGAAATCAAGGAAGAAATCAAGTTTCCTTGAAACTCATGAGAATGAAATACAAATTACCAGAATCTAGGCTTACCGCAAGAGCTCTATTAGGGGGAAATTCATAGCCATGCAGGTCTACATTAAGACAAAAAAATAAAGCCCAAATCATCAACCTAAACACATGTCTTAAATATCTGGAGAAGAAGCAAGAAACACATTCAAAAAAAGCACCAGAAGGGAAGAAAGAACAAAAATTAGAGTAGAAATCAACAAGACAGAGACAATGGCAACAATTCAAAGAGTCAAAATAACCAGAAGCTCGTTCTTCAAAAAAAAAAATTAAACAAGATAGATAAAATTTTAGAAATAAACAAATTAAAATGTGTTCAAATAAATCTAATCAGAATGTAAGTGGAGAAATTACAATAGATCTTACAGAAAATCAAAAATAGATTCTATTAAAATACCTTTATGCTCTTAATCTGGAGAACCTGGAAGAAATAGATTCTTAGAGTATTGGAATCTCCCAAAGCTGAATGAGGAGGAGCCAAAGCCTATTAAAATTAAGTAAAAAGTAAATTATGAATAAATTTAAAGAAAAATAATTTAAACAGTAGATTAGAATCTTATTAAGAACAAAAGTTGTGATCCAGATGAGCTCACTGGTGAGTTTTATCAAACCTTCAAAGATATACTGCCTATATCCTTATGTCCTTCCAAAATATCAAAAAATATAGGAATCCTTCCTAGTACCTATAATGAAGCTAACATTGCATTAATACCCAAGAGACAGAGACCCAGAAAAAAAAATCAGACCTACTTCCTTGATGATCTCTAACAAAACTTTAGCTAACCGAATCAACAACAAATCAAAAACAATCATGCACCCTGATCAAGTGGGATTCTTCACTGGGATGAAAGGATGGCTAAACATACACAAATCTATAAACATAACACAGCACATCAATAAATGAAAATATAAAAATATCATATCAATTGACGCAGAGAAATCCTTTCAAAAGATCCAATATCCATTTATGATAGGGACTGGAAAGATAGCACAGCTGGTAAGGTGTTTGCCTTGCACATGCCCAACCTGGTTCAATCCCCTGTATCCCATATTGTCACCCAAGCACCGCCATGAGTTATTTCTGAGCGAAGAGCGAGGAGCAACCCCTGAGCATTGCCAGGTGTGACCCAAAAGGCAAAAAAAGAAAAAGCACCCAGAAAACAGTTGTGGAAGAAACCTTTATCAATATAATGTCCACCTATAATAAGTCACAGCCAATATCATCCTTCACTTGTATCACTTGTCTTCCAGTTGTTAATCGATTTGCTCGAGCAGGCACCAGTAACATTTCCATATGTCCTGTCACATGCTAGTGTAGCCCAAGGGCAACTGCTTGCTCCAGGAACATGAGGAGCCTCAAACTGTTCATAAGGCAGTCTGGAGGCATGGCGGGTTCTAGCCCTGGCCCACCACCTCGACAGAGCCTCACAACAAGCCAGACCACCCCCTCCTCACTCCACGGGCGCTGCCATTTTCCACCTTTGGACTTCCCTCTCGTCAGAACTCCACCCAGCAGACCAGCCCATCACAGCCCGGTTCACCAGCACCCACCCTGCAGCAGCTTTTTCCTCAATCTGGCCCAGGTATGCTGGTCCAGAGACTCTCACACCTGGGGCAGAGCTGTTCCTTGCTCTCCCTGTGCACAGCCGTTCATGAGGCAGTCGGGAGGCATGGCGGGTTCTAGCCCTGGCCCACCACCTCGGCAGAGCCTCACAACAAGCCAGACCACCCCCTCCTCACTCCACAAGCACTGCCATTTTCCACTTTTGGACTTCCTTCTCGTCAGAACTCTACCCAGCAGACCAGCCCATCACAGCCCGGCTCGCGGGCCGCCTTGCAGCTGCACGGTTCATCAATAAATGCTTTATTTGGAGGGGTTTAAAAGAGTTTGCCTCCTGCTCGGCAAGCCTGGCAAGCTTCTCATGTTGTATTTGATATGCCAAATTCCAGTAACAATTACATTAGGTCATTCCCATGCCCTAATATAATGGTTTGAGGCTCTTTATGTTCCTGTAGCAAGCCGATGCCCCTGGCTCTACTGGCATGAGACAGGACATATGGAGATATTACTGGTGCCCATTCTAGCAAATAAATGATCAACGGGAAGATCGTGATCGTGATCGATCGTGAGATATAGATTACGAATATGTTCATGATTGAATTTCAGTCATACATGTTGCAACACCCATCCCCCAATATGTGGACATTGGTTCTGGGAAGGATACATTCATCATTTAACAATGAAAGCAACTTAGTGACCAGCTACTTTTCCTTTCAAGACAGTCTACACAAACTACTTTCCTCAATGTACCTCAATGTGGATTTTTTATAGAATTATTATACAAATAAATCAATAACTATTTCAACATTATTATTAAAGAATATTCACACTCCACTTACATGGCAGATTACTTTATAGAAACTATTTACATTGCAGATGGAGAGGGAAAGATATTTTTGTTGTCATGGTTAAGAATTGCTCAGGTGCTTTTTTTTCTGTTTAAGGGAAATTATCTTTATCTTTTATAGAACCAAGTAAACATAGTGATGAAAAAAAATAAGTGAAACTTCTAAAACTAACTAATAAACCAATTTTTTAATATCCTCCTTTTCCATGAATAATTTCAGAATATTTTCCTGGTCTAATAATGAAAAAAATAGAAGGGAGAATTTTATACAGTGAAACAATGACAATATACCAAAGCAAAGAACAGCTCTTCCTAAACCTTCTCATGTTTTTTATGAGAGACACAGAGAGCTACAGATGTGCATCAGAGGGATGGAAGTATCCAACTGAGATTTCTTGGTCAACTAGGTCTGCAGTCAATATGAGGATCTGAGAATTACTTGGGGTACACTTTCCAGTGCTGGGGAGCCTTCAGAACATGTACTGCAGTGGGGGGAGGGAGTAGTTCTGGAGATCTAATCTTGACCAGCATACAAGGGATGTTCATTAACCCTTGTGCTATCTGTACTGCCCCTGTCTTTCATGTTTTAAAGAAACATTTACTCACAATTTACCATAAAAATCTACTACAAACCAGATTTTTCCAAATTGAAATTGATATTAATACACAGTTGTTAGTCTTTTTTATTGTTTTTTTAACTTAAGAAAACAAATGATTCTTTAAAAAAGTATTTAAAATATTGTTATAAGTTTATTGGAGAGAGGTTTTTATTTAAGAACAAAATGCATTTAAGCATTATGGGAAATGTTTTATGAAGATTCATCTTCTTTGAAAAGGGAACATCATATTCTCATTACATATTCTAAAAAGTTCTTCCTCTGTTTCTGTTTTTTTTTAATCTATTATGCAGTCTTCAGGGAATACACCTGGCTCTGTACTCAGGGATCACGCCTGATGGGATCAGAGGCCAATAAGGGATGCTGCAGACTATACCTAGTTTGGCTGCATGCATGGCATACTCCCTACCCCTGTAATATCTCTCTGGCCCTGTTATATTCTCTTTAATATAAAATTAGCATAATGCCCAGAGGCTATCAAACAGTGTCTGCAGTCATGTCAATATGTTCTCTTCCATCCCCATATTAAGTGAATTATTTCTTCTCTTATAATACATCACCCTCATGGGGAACATAGAATTTCTTTTCCCCGCAGTCTTCTGGAATGACTGAGCAAACAAATTAGCATCAGAAAAATTAATAAGGTAATAAGGAGGAAAAAAAAAATTAGATTACATATATATATGTGTATATATATATATATATATATATGTAAGATTTACATGATTGTAAATTATAGAGTAAATGAGGCAGGCTGAGGATTTTTCTTCTTGAGTTAATGAATAAGAGACAGGAGAGGAAGGGAACACATATGACTAAAAAATAATAAATAATGAAATAAATGGGCTCTAGAGTATTTGTTCATTGTCATAAAATAGGTTTCTGGAATTAAAAAAAAAGTTGACCAGAGATAAGGGCAACTTTCATTCTTTGAGATAATGATTATAGTTTCTTTTGAGCCCTTAAGGCCTCTAATGACCTTTAATTTGCATCAAATAAACATGACTTTAAAGATGTTTGCTCTGGACACCACAGGAAAAGTTTGTCTGAATGCTTTCAAGAGGTGTATTCTTCATTCCTGACCAGAATGATGAAATGATCTATATCTACTTGGTCTGAAATGGGTAGAGATTAAAACGGTTTAGTTTTAAATCTCTCTGATTTGGTGAATGGACAGATAGTACAATTGCTATTAAGACATCTGACCTACCACACTCTGATCCTAGCAAAAATACCATTGGGTGATGTCCTAAATAAATTTAAAACATCCAGTCACATTAAAAATGGGGGAAATGAACAGAACATTTCTCAAAGAACTTCAAGTAGCCAATAAGCATATGAAAAAATGTTCATCTTCACTAATCATCACGGAGATGCTAATCAAAAAGTACAATGAGATATCATCTCACACCACAGAGACTGCACACATCCGAAGTAGCAAGAACAATCAGAGTTGGCATGAATGTGGGAAGAAAAGGGACTCTTATTCACTGTTCGTGGGTGTGCCAACTGGACCAGCCCTTTTTGGAAAACATTACCAAAACATTTCCAAAAACTGGAAACTGAGTTCCCATTTGACCCAGCAATACCATTCCTGGGAATATACACTGGGTCTCCAAAAACACACAGCAGAAAGACCATCTGCATTTCTATATTTGTTGCAACATTATTCAAATTGGCCAGAATATGCAAACAACCCTTGTTCCTGAGAACTGGAAACTGGCTAAAGAAACTATGGTACATCTACACAATGGAAACCTATGCAACTGTTGGGAAAATGAAGTCATAAAATTTGCCTGCAAAAGGATGAACATGGAGATTGTCAAACTGAGTGAAATTAGCCAGAAGGAAAAGGAGAGATATAGAATGACTGCACTCATTTTTGGTTATAGAAAAAATATAGGAGCCGAAGCAATAGAACAACAGTAGGGCATTTGCCTTCAATGAAGCTGATCTGTTTGATCTCTTGTATCCCAATTGGTCCCTTAAGCACCACCAGTAGTAATTTTTGAGTGCAGAGCCAGTAGTAATCCCTGAGGATATTGTGTGTGTATATATATACACATATATGTGTATATATATGTATATATGTGTATATATGTATATATATGTGTATATATATATATTTTCTTGTATTACTTGTCTTCCCATTGTTCATTGATTTGCTTGGGTGGGTACTAGTAACGATTCCTTTTCGTCACTGTTACATTCATGTGCAGACCAATGACATCTGCTTGCTCAAGGAACAGAAGCACCTCAAACCATTTGTTTGGGTTATGGGGATGAGGTCTATCATTGTTACTATTTTGGCATATCGATTATGACACAGGTAGCTTGCCAGGCTCTGCCGTGTGGGTGTTCTCAGTTCTTGCATTTACTGATGTATTAGTGCGGCTGCAAAGCAGCTGAGCACAACAAGGAGAGCCAGTAGCAGCTTTGCCCCATGTATCTGTGTCTCTGGTTTATGGCCTAGAGCCTGGAAGCAGTTCGAGGGCGGGTCCACCAAGCCTCCTTCATGGGACCGAGTTGAAGAAGAGGGACCCCAGCTCCATCTCCATGGAAGTCCAGTGACTTTAGTCACCGAGACCCACATACCTGGGTTTGAAATAGGCTTCTCTATAGGCTGGGGCTCTGAAGAGCTGGGCTTTGAGGAGCAGGCTTGGGATTGGCTTCTCTCATAGATGGAGCTCTGATGAGTTGCGGAGTCTGGACGTTGAAAATGACTGCCATCGGGGCGGAGCATAGGACAGCGGGTAGAGCATTTGACTTGCACTCTGCAGAGTCTGGGTTTGATTTTGGGCATCCCATATGGTCCCCGAGCATTGCCAGTAGTAATTCCTGAGTGAAGAGCCAGGAGTAACCCTGAGCATTGCCAGGTGTGACTCAGAAAGAAAAAAAAGAAAAAGAAAAAAAGAAAATGGCTGCTATCATGGTGTGGCGTTTCCTCTGGTTCTTTGAAGGCTGTATTGGGATGGTGGGTCAGACCCAGAGCCCAGTCTACCTCCTCTATGCCTAATGAGCAGCCAATCACAGGGAGAGCCAGTAACAGATCTGCCCAATGTAACTGCATCTCTTGTTCACGGCCAACAGCCAGGCAGTTCGTGGGCGGGTCACCCGGCCTCTTGGAATATATATATATATATATATATATATATATATATATATATATATATATATATATATATATATATATAATTTATTTATTATTTTTAGTTTTTGGGTCACACCTGGCAATGCTCAGGGGTTACTCCTGGCTCTGTGCTCAGGAATTACCCGGCCCCTGGGAACATATATATTATGAGACTAATATCCAAGGCTATATGAGACTAATATCCCTGTATCCAGCTGCTCACGAGGTGCCCGGGAGGGATGGCAGGTTCTAGCCCTGGTCCGCCACCCCAGCTGAACCTTGCAAGGAGCCAGACGACCCCCGCTACATGAGGGCCGCCATTTTCCACATATGGACTTCCCTCTCGTCAGAACTCCACAGGAGAATTGCCTATTACAGCCCAGCTCACGCCCGATGCTTGCGGCCGTGCAGTTCATCAATAAATGCTGAATTTAGAGGTGACTACAAGAGTATGCCACCCACACGGAAGAGCCTGGCAAGCCTCCCATGTCGTATTTGATATGCCAAATACCAGTAACAATTATAGACCTCATTCCCATATCCTGATGGAATGGTTTGAGGCTCTTTATGTTCCTGGAGCAAGCAGATGTCCTTGGGCTCTACTAGCATGAGACAGGATATATGGAGATGTTACTGGTGTGCGCCAAGCAAACCAATGATGAATGGGAAGACAATGATAGACAGTGCAAACCACAAAATGCAGAAGAAGAAACAAAAGAGTGAGAGAGAGAAGAAAAAGCGCATGATGGGGTAGGGTGAGGTTGGAAATCTGAGGACATTGGTGGTGGGAAATGTGCACTGGTGGATGAATGGGTGCTGAAACATTGTATATCTGAAACCCAGTAATGAACAGCTTTGTAATTGTCTATCTCACAGTGATATAATAAAAATTTTGGGTGGTGGCAGTGATAGCACAGTGGGTAGTGCATTTGCCTTGCACACGGTCAAAAAGGATTCAATCCCTGGCATCCCATATGGTACCCGAGCCTCCCCAGGAGTAATTCCTGAGTGCAGAGCTAGAAGTAACCCCTGAGCATCACAGGGTGTGGCCCCAAAATGAAAGAATGAATTAATTAATAAATAAATGGATGAATGAATGAATAAAGATTTTTAAAAAGCCAATACCATCATACTGCTTTTATTTCTTCAGACATCCATTTACTCACAAGTTACATGATAGCACTGTTTTGACTTTTTATTTATATGTCCAACCATTAGTATATGTGTTAAACTTAGACAAGATAGATGCTTAGCATGTAGGGAACTTGCTTTTGCATACATCCAACCCAGGTTAGATGTCTGGTATCCCATACGGTCTCCTGAGTACTTCCAAGAGTGTTTCCTGAATGCTAAGCCAGGAATAACCCCTGTGTATGGCCAGGAGTGGCCCCAAAACAGCAAATAAAACTGCCACTAAAATTAAATTAATAACATGTGAAGGAAATTTGTAAGATTCAACCAGCCTGTTTCAAATTCCTCTTCTAATTGAATCTAATTAGAAATTGATCTAATTCTTATATTATTATTATTATTATTTTAGAGAAGCAAAATAGTTTTAAGTGAAGGGAGAGAGATAGAGATGTATCCATGTTAGAATACTGGTTTCTCTAGAGTCAAAAACTCCAGTTCAATTAAATTTTTGGTAGTAATATGCCATGCAAAAATCATTTTGAATTTGATGTTATCTGTTGACCCTTTATAAAATGTATTACAATGAGATGTACTGTAACTTAGTTTTGCAATATTTGATTAAGTGTGCACCCTTAGGTAATATTCAAATTTAGTTTTACTCTGAAACACATATGTATATATGTGTTTATGTGAATATGAATGATGATTGAGATCAAAAAATAATTTCACCTGTCATTTTTCCATATTCCTCCCGTTGCATCTATACATCTATCTATCTATCTATCTATCTATCTATCTATCTATCTATCTATCTATCTATCTATCTATCTATCTATCTATCTATCTATCTATCTATCTATCTATCTATCTATCTATCTATCTATCTATCTATCTATCTATCTGTCTGTCTGTCTGTCTATTTGTCTGTCTGTCTGTCTGTCTATCTATCCATCTATCCATCTATCTATCATCTATCTATCTAAAGAGAGAGAGAAAGAGATATTGATTTTCTTTGCAAGGCATGTTTCTACTGCAGAATGATCTCATCAGCATCTGGAAATATTCATTTTATATGTGGGTAATTGAAAGGAAGTACATTACCTGATAAGGCAGTGCAACATTCCATGCAAGGCTATTGATTTAACCATAGGTATTAAAGTTTATTCCTATACCCAAAAATCTCTGTTTTGGCTTCCTTGAGTAAATGTTCTACTTATTTCAAACATTATAAAGCCATCTTCTTTCACTAGTTTGATAAACTATTGTTTTCTTGTATCAAAAATGGATTCTTCTGAGTGTTTACATTTTAGCACAAATAATTTAATTTAGATAATAATAATTCAATATAAGCTTTTATAGATAGCAAAAATATGCTTACCTACTCAATATACTTAAATAGAATATAGACTGGAATTCACCAGGAATATTTAGAAACATCAGGAGGGGGAAAATTTAGTTAACTTGTTTTTGCCTATAAAAGTATTGACAAGGAAGATTTTATAAATAAGTAACGATCTCTCCCCAGACAGAATATTCAGAGGTATTTGACTGAAGTGACAAGAAAAATATTTCTTCCATTTATGCCATTTCTTTAAGAGATAGGCAGAAACGTATTTAAAGGGGAAACTCATATCTTTTGAATTTTATAAACTATATTTGGATGATTCCACAGTGTGAACAGAAGGGCTCTCTGTTTTGTGAACAGAAGCTTCTGTAAACATAAGAAGCTTGATATCGAAGGAGATAAAAACTTCATCTCCGTTATTCCTTATAATATCTCATTATAATCATTATGAGAATTTAAAAAATTACTCACTGGTTTGAGGTAATGACTCAGTATCATCTTGATTTGTATTTCAATGATAAATGATGTTGAACACCTTTCCATATACTTATTGGCCATCTTTATCTTTTCTTGGGGAAGTATCTATTCTGTTCCTCTCCCCATCTTTGATATGACTATTTTATTTTCATGTCTGAATCTTGTGGGTGTTTTATAGATCTTAAATAGATACATTGAGAAAGGAACTCTCATTCACATTTGGTAGGACTATTATCTGGTTAAGCCTCTATAGAAAACCTGATAGAAGCTTATCAAATATTTAAAATTCCTACTTCTATTGACCCCACAATTATAATTCTTGCTATTTCTCCCCAAAACATAAAAAACTGTTACCTTCAATGCTATATGCAATAGCTAGCATCTGGAAACAATTCAAATGTCTGATGAAGTTGATACAAAAGCTTATGGTAGGAGGCTGGAGAGATAGCATAGAGATTAGGAACTTGCTTTGAAAGTGGTCAACTTGTATTTCATTTGGGAACCTAAATGGTCCCCAGAGCTCTGCCAATAGTAATCCATGAGCACGGACTCAGGAGTCAGCTGTGAGCACAGTAGAGTTAAAGAGAGGAGAGAAAAAAAAAGAGAAAAAGAGAGAATGGAAGTAAATAAATGACAGAATATATGTGTACATATACATATATTCCGTCACTTATTTTATATTACACATATATACCATCATTTATTTTATATTTTCTATATATTCACATATATATAGTAACATTAATAAGCTTTAAGAAGAGATAAAAATTTGTCTTTTGCAACAACTAGTATAGCATTAGAGGTTGTCATGTTTAACAAAATAGGTCAGAGGGGCAAATGTTCTCTCTCATGGGAAGTATATAAGGGAACAAAGCATGAAAATGGATAGTATGCATTGAAATTAAACTTTTGCATTCTAGACAAAAGCTCTAAGGGTTGAGTTAAATTCATTTCCTAACTTGAAGGAAAAGGTAAAATTAAAACTGATGTAAAAACAGTAGATGGGTGACTGTGTATGGGGGTGTTATTTGGTGCATTGATGATGGTGGAGGTGCAGTGATTTTATACATTATGGTAAAATTTTAAAATTATAAAATGAAAAACAATAACTAAATAATTTATAAGCTTGCATTCTTTTTAATCACTGTCTCACTGTATCACTGTCTTCCCTTATATCATCTATTTGCTCGAGCAGGCACCAGTAATATCTCAATACATCCTGTTACATGAGAGATAGCCCAAGGGCATCTGCCTGCTCCAGGAACATAAACAGCCTAAAACCATACCATCAGGTCATGGGAATGAGGTCTATAATTGTTACTGGTATTTGGCATGTAAAATAAGTAAAAAAATTAAGTAAAAAAGTAAAAAAGAAAAAACAAGACACCGGCGGAATAATTGTAAGTCACCATGCACTAGGAAAAAACTGAGGGGGTGCACAATCAGAAGTGTTCAGGAGCTACTCCCAGTGGTGATGAGTGAAATATGCAGTACCAGGATCCCATTTGCTCCTCCCACGCACAAAGCATGCACTCAGGCCAGTGAGCTAGCTATCTTTTCAGGCAATCCATGAATTACAGTACCATAAGAACCTTACATACAGAACTGGAGTGACAGTTCAGCATTTGCCTTGCACATGGCAATCCAGATTTGACTCCCAGCATCCCATATGGTTCCTTGAACACTGCCAGGAGTAGTTCCTGAGTGGAGAGCCAGGAGTAACCCCTGAGCATAGCATGGTGAGGCCCAAATAGAAAAAAAAATAATTAAAAAAGAAACCTTACATATATGTACTCTCACATTCCTATAGAGTAGACAGCACTATCACCCCAACATCAGAGATAAGTAAACTGAAATTTAGGACCATATAGTTCAGATGCTAAGGTGACTACCTATGTACAACTGACTCCAGCTAATCCTTGGCATCCCTTCTGGTCTCTCCAAGCACCACCAGGAGTGATCCCTGAGCACAGAGACAGGAATATGTCATGAGCACCACAGAAGTAACTGCAAACCACCCACCTACCAAAAAATGGGGAGGGGCAAGTGAGAGTACAGGTAGGACACTTGCCTTGCACACAGCTGACACAAGTTCCATACCCAGCACCATTTATGGTCCCTCAAGTCCTGTCAGGAGTATGTGATCCCTGAGCACAGAACCAGGAGTAAGCCCTGAGCACAGCTGGATATGGCCCAAAGAACAGCAGACACCAAAAATAGAGGCTACATAGAGAAGCGGGCCAGGGACCTTGCACACAGCCAACATATGTTTGGTCATCACACATGATCTCTTCTTGAGCACCATTAGGAATGATCCCTGAGTGCAAAGCCAGGAATAAGGCCTGAGCACACCCAGATGCGACATTTCCCCCGCCCCAGCCACTCAACAAATAGAGAAGCTGCCCCAGGAAAACATTCTTTTTGTCATTTCCAGAGTTGAATGCTAATTGGAATCAATTCCCAGCGGGTTAAACATGGGCATTCCTCCTAAGCTCAAAATGGGTCTGGAAAGGAGCAAGGCAATACTACAGTGGGTAGGGCATTTGTTTTGCATGTGGAGCTGGCCCGGGTTTGATCCTCAAACCCCATATGATTCCCCAAGCACCGTCAGTATTCTTGAATACAGAGCCAGGAGTAACTCCTGAGCATCTCCAGGAGTAACCCAAAAGACAAAATTAAAAAAAAAACAGGTCTGGAAAGAATTTCAGTAGCTGTCGTTCCTTTGTCATTCCTCAGTCATCCACTCCCCTCCATTCCTCTTAAAATACATGCCCCCACCCCCTCCACGGCTCCTTACTCTCTAGTTTCTCTCCCACTGTGTCTTCTTACATAGAGAAGTGCTTCTCCTGCAGAGAAGGATTCTCTATAGAACACAACTTTCTTTGTGTTCTATAGATATTAATTTTTTTTACGTGATGTTGGTTGGAGCTTTCTCCGCATGTCTGATTATGCCCACAATAGTGACCTAAGAAACCTCAACTTGGCCAATTTTGAAAGCGTCGTCAATCGTAGTGGGAGAAAGAATCAGAGAGATGGTACAGGGTACAATGTGCTGTGCTCAGGATCTTGAGGCTGAATCCTTCCCTTCTCTTCAAACCTCTGACTTACTTAAATCTTTCATTTTCCTTCCTGGATCTTCTGCGCCATGAAGGAAACAAGTGATACAAGAGTCAGCAGAGCCCAGCCAGCTGGAGGCACTGGCCACAGAAGCTGCATAGGCCTGCCACCCCAGCAGAGCCTCGCAACAAGCCAGACGAGCCCCCACTCCTAGCAGGCCTCCATTTTCCATATCATAGCCCGGCTCATTGAGATCCACCCTGCAGCAGTCTTTTTTTAAATCTGGCCCAGGTATGCTGATCCAGAAACTTACAGATATGGGACAGAGCTGCTACTGGCTCTCCCTGTGCCCAGCCACTCACGAGGTGTCCGGGAGGGATGACGGTTTCTAGCCGTGGCCCGACACCCCAGCAGAGCCTTGCAAAAAGCTGGACGACCCCCACTCCATGAGGGCCTCCATTTTCCACATCCAGACTTCCCCTTCGTCAGAACTCCACCCAGCAGACCTGCCTATCACAGCCTACCTCGCGCAGCTGATTTTGGCCATGCAGTTTATCAATAAATGCTGGATTTACAGATGACTACAAGAATATGCTACCCACACAGCAGAGCCTGGCAAGCTACCCGTGTCATATTTGTTATGCCTAATACCAGTAACAATTATAGACCTCATTCTCATGACCTGATGGAATGGTTTGAGGCTCTTTATGTTCCTGGAGCAAGCAGGTGCCCTTGGGCTCTACTTGCATGAGACAGGACATATGGAGATATTGCTGGTGCCCACTCGAGCAAATCGATGATGAATGGGAAGACAGTGATACAGTGATACAGATATTAAAATATATTTATTTATGGGATTGACTTCTATTGATTTTTAGCATTTGAAAACAATCCTCCTTGACAAATCAGCTCTGCTCAGTATAATTTTGTTGACAAGTTTATAGAAATCACCTTCATAGTAAAGCACAGAGCAGAAATATTTTGCATATTAACAGAGGAAAGCTTGAAATAGTGATACCCTCAATACAGAGGGAAGTCAGAGGAAACTAGTGTACACATAACAGCAGGTAAGTGGACTTTGTGTATAGAGTCTCTTTAAATTACCTTAAATCAAATAATTTTTCCCTGAAGTCACATTAGGCTAATTATGGGCTTTAAGGTTTAGTCATAGCAGAATACCAAACTTCAAAGAAGGATAAATTTCTATCACTATAGGTACTCTAATAAAATTAGCCCCTTACAGGTTTTATAAACTTCTATTTATTTTTATTAATTTTTATTTTATTTATTATTTCTTTACAACACTATACAATTTCAGGTATACAGCTTCACACATCAATAGCTATAAGTATCGCTCCATGCTCACCACAGAATGTATAGTTACCAGCCATCCTCTGTTGATCAGGGGCCACAGGTGTCATACCCCAGAGTTCTAGAGAAACTGAGGTGCTGAGGATAGAACTCAGGACCTCACACGTGCTCCGTTAGGCCTGTGTTCTGTCATTTGGTCTATATTTCAAATGTTCTATAAACAAAAAAATTGAAAAGATGCATTGTAGTTAAAGATAACACAGCTTATCCAACTATTGTTGCTTTTCAAAAAATTTCCTAGTGAGTATGGAATAGGGTATCGTTAGCAATACTGATGACGTTGATTTTATCTCTCAATAATTAATAAGAAAAAAGGGACCTTATTATGTACATGACCCTATGACAATGGGCACAATCTAGTTTAAGAGTTTACAGAACAGGCACTTTCACATTACTTTGCATATATGCTCTGGATGGCTATCACTTTTGTGTCACCCTATACACAATTACTTATGGCTCATTCTCTCTGTAAGATCTACATACCTTAGAGATGGGATATCATTTCCAGGGTGAAAGAAATAAAACAAATTTCTTATTTAATATCTATTGTAAGAAGCTTTCCTACATACATATACTGAATTAAAATCTACAAGATCTTTTCATACATTATGAAAAAATATTTAAAATCGTAAGAACATGAAATTTGATATCAAGAAATAAAAATACCGAATGGGACATTTCACAAGAAGAGAGCATACTACAATTTATAAAAATCAAAAGAACTAAATACTTAGATGTTAAAATATATATCAAACAATAAAATATAGAGGTATGAGGAGGGAGTGAGATTATGATTTTTATGAAGGAGAAAAGTTCATAAGTAGATATCATTGTTCAAGGAGTCATTTGAGTTCTGCAAAAATGAATCATAAACCTTTTATTTGGAACAGACTCGCGAATGTTTCTGTGGTGATTGAGGAGTGTCTTCCAAAACATTGTTTCAACATGGGTTAAGGGTTAGTTCTACATGCTGAAATGGTGTGTGGTTCTTTCTGAATTGTCCAGCCTTAATGTCCCCTGCAATAATTTATTCCTGCTCTGCTCTGCGGTAGCAAGCTGAATAATTTAAAATTGTTTTCTGAATTTTAACTAAAGGAAACTTGACATTAGTCTGTATTTTCTCACTTCTGATCAGTGGTGTATATCCTCTGACCTGAATTGACAAGAATCCATTGATGTTTTTGGGGTGCTAGGAAATGAAAAGAAATAATAATAAAAAGGCTTTATTTTCTTTAACTTCTTGCCACATGTGTCAATTCTGGGCCTCTTGAGGGGAATGAGGTGATTGAGTAGCAATTCTGCATCTTTTGTTCTACACTTCAACCTGATTATTTTAACATAAAATCCTCATAAATGACCACAGAAATACCAGAGAGATGATTTGATAACCACCCTCTCGGGCAGCCTTTGAATGAGTGAGTGTGAGTCGTTCATTCAAAACCACAACACAGTCTGTAATGTGAGTCAAAATTATGCTCAGTCTGCTGCATAGGGTGCTTTCTCACTGTTGAAAATCAACTGAGAAGACCAAAAAATACACAGGATGCTACAAACTGGCTTTTTGTGAAGAGAGGGGGCCAAACCTGCCAAACCTTATCAAAAGGATCAAAAAAGGTTATCTGATGTGACTGGTCAGGAACTGAGTAGGAAATCACCATGCATTCATCTTCCCACCCCCATATGGCCAGTACCTGACATTTTCAGGATCCCAAAGGCACCTTCTTTTAGCACCTCATCCTAGTTTATTTTCTGAAGAAATGCTGCATTTTTCTTTAGTCAGTCTGAGCTCTTCTCCACCCTAAATAATTATAATGTTAGCTAATGTCACATTTTCTTTGTAAACAGTGCTTACAACAATGTGAGTTTAGAATACAAACCCTGCCATATCACTAAAGGAATTTTTAACAGCACAAATGATATTTTCTCTTGTGATTTCTCCTTATTTCTTTATCCTAAATGATATACTGTCTAACTACCTCATGCACAAAAACATGTGTAAAAGAATATTATTATTTGTCTACATTTTAAAGGCACACTAAAGAGAAATACAATCCATTTCCATAGGCAATTTGCCATCAAATAGTGTTCTCTTACATTCTTCACTTTAGCATCATTTTCATTATCTTTCTTACCATTATAATATAATGTTTATTGATCACTTGATCATTGATCACTTGAATCCCATTATTCATCAATTTGCTTGAGCTGGAGCCAGTAACATTTCCATTGGACCCTATCACGTGCCAATGTAGCGCAATGGCATCTGGTTGATTCAGGAATATAAAGAGCCTCAAACCATTCCTTCAGGGTCTTGACAAGGAAGTCTGCCATCTTGTAGGTGGGCTGCCAGGCGATCTTTTGAGATCCCATGGGATCCAGTCGGTAACTAGTCCAGCGGTCATCTCCAAATTGCATTACATGTCCAGCCCATTTGATTTTTGATGCCTTGGCAAATGAGACAGCGTCCCTGATTCTGGAATAGCACCGGAGGTCAGAACTCGGGATTCCTTCTCTCACTTGAGTGAGGCGTGATATTCCAAGCTTAGCTCTTTCCTCTCTGGGAGACCCGAATAGCATTCTCATCCTGCTTTCGTAGTCCCCAGGTTTCTGAGACATATGTTAATGCAGGGAGAACACTGGAGTCAAAGAGATGTGCCCAGAGCCAGAGGTTCTTTTGTCCTTTTAGCTATTTCTTCAATGCCTTTGAAGGCATTCCATGCCGCTCTCTTCCTCCTGCGCAGCTCAGGGTTTTAGGTCCTTCATCATGTTAACTTCTCGACCTAGGTACACATAACTGCTGCATTCAGAGATGTTTGTTCCATTGAGCGTGAATGGGGCCTCTGGAACTAGTTCATTTTTCATAAACATAGTTTTCTTTAGATTCAGCTGTAGGCCTATCTTTCCACATTCTCGGTCTAAGTCAGCCAGCATTTGTGCCTCTTGGCTAATGTTTGGTGTTATTAGAACGATGTCATCAGCAAAGCGGAGGTGGTGTAGTTGCCGACCATCTATCTTCACTCCCATTCCTTCCCATTCTAATTGTCGCATGATGTTCTCGAGGGTGGCGCTGAAGAGTTTTGGTGAAATGGTATCACCAAATGGTATACCATTTCACCAAATATAATTTTTGTTATAAAATATTTCTTACCATTATAATAAAATCTTAGTATGTTGTCATTGTTGTTAGGAAATCTGAAATGTACTGTTAATTAATTTAAGTTACTGAATAAATAATTAAATCATTGCATTTCCCAGAAATACAGTATAATGTTACTAATATAGTACATAATAAAAGTGGGAATCGGATAGCAATATCATTTCAAAGTTCAAAGGCAGCTATGCCTGTTAATATGGCATCTTCTTTCCTTTTACTTCCCACCTATCAACCTTTAGAATCTTCCCATCAATGTGTCCCTGGTATTGTTTTCTATGGTCCACATTAAAAGGAAGAATCAGACAGATTCCTTCCTTTATTTATAACACAGCAGTAGATCTGTTTTTTACTTGCTGTAGTAACAGAGAATTTCAAACAGTTTCAATAGGCACATACTCAGAGTTACAGGGTGTGCAGCATCCAACTCTATTGACATTGCTGGAAAATGTTTTCATTGAACAGCAAGAAGGTAAAATGAAAGTGGCCAGCCATAAGGGGTGCCATGTCTTTTAAATTACATCAACCCCTACTTGAAGACACCAGCGTGCATAACCATCAAGACGCATTGCCCTATTGCAGCCTCTGAATTAGGTTCAGAGAAACAAATAAAGAAGATCTGATACTATCACAGAACCCTATGTCCTTTTGCTTCCCTGGAATGTTTTGCTGCTTATTATCACTATCTACTGTGCAAGATAACAATGAGACACTTGCTTGTTTTCTAAGTTGAAACTCACAACAGCCTTACTTTGTAAAAAGACAGGATATTGAGAATCCTAG
Organism: Cryptotis parvus; assembly: GCA_021461705.1. Taxonomy (NCBI): domain Eukaryota; kingdom Metazoa; phylum Chordata; class Mammalia; order Eulipotyphla; family Soricidae; genus Cryptotis; species Cryptotis parvus. Next base: position 163,194 of record JAJIBD010024247.1, on the reverse strand, counting down.
ATAGTATAAGCTCAAGTCACCCATAAGTACAGCAGGTATTCAAATAATGTTGTTTAGTTTAATGTCATTTCATTTAAATTTTAGTCAGAAAGAAAAGGAATACATGCTGCTGGTGCTGAGTGAAATAATGCTATTTGAGGACTTGTTTCATTATTAGTACTTTCACTTAAATGCCCATTTCCAAGAACATAATAACATTGTGACGTGAGAACTTAGTTGTTGATCTTTTAAAAGAAAGCTAAATCAGACCCATTGAGGGTGCTTACTTAAGAATATTACAATAGAAGGAAAGATAATGAGAGAAGTGAAATAAGTTATTTTATTTTATTTTTTATTTTTATTTTTATTTTTTTTTTTTTTGCTTTTTTGGGTCACACCCGGCGATGCTCAGGGGTTCCTCCTGGCTCTGCACTCAGGAATTACTCCTGGCGGTGCTCGGGGACCATATGGGATGCCGGGATCGAACCCAGGCCGGCACAAGCCAGCCGCGTGCAAGGCAAACGCCCTACCCGCTGGGCTATCACTCCGGCCCCAAATAAGTTATTTTAAAATCTATCAATACAAATAAGTCATTTGAGAAAGCAATAATATTTATTGATAAAAAAGAAAGTTATCTGTTTAATGAGTCTGGTGTTCTTCCCCTATTATTATCCATTACATTGATGGCAGAAAAATATTGTTTTGAAGAAAATGTGTATGTATATGAGAGAGAGAGGAATAGAGAGAGGGAAGGGGGAGGGAGTTTTGCAGTGGGTTGGATAAATTACAATATTCTGCTAACTCTTCTTGAGAGTGTTTTCTAGTAAATCTTGGCCATTTGACTTGATCTTTATTTGATATGTTCTATTGATTTGACATACCTTAAGCAATTTATTAATTTCTCTGATGTAAACCAGAATAGAATGTCTCTCTCAAAATTTCAACAAAGAAATAAATTAATAAGTCATAAAAAGTGACTTCTTATCATAATTTAGTCAAAACATTTTACTCAACTAATATTGAAGTTTAATATACACTGTTCAGCAAATACCTAGAAATAGGCACATAATAATATAAAAATAGTTGTCATCCATAGCTCCTGAACAACACCAGGAGTGACGTGAACATAAAACATGAGTAGAATAGGACCACTGCTATGAATGACCCCCCAAATCCCCACCACCTCAAAAAAAAGTTTTTCTCCCACATTTTCTGATAAAATTTAACATGCCTAGTCCATTAATTTATATATCTAACTTCTGTTGCATTTTGTCTGCTTCCAGGAATTGTATTTTATAGCATAATATCTACCAAGGAAAGAGATACAATACTAAAAGAATAATTTCTGTAGTCAACTTCAAAAGAATTGTACTTCAAGTGTACTAAGCTATAGAAATATCATCTATAAAAGACCAAAAAAGAAAATATTAGAAATAGCAATAATTCTAACAACTTTTTATTACACAATTTCCACTTATTCCTTTCTTGCAGTCAATTATTTCCAATATTCATCCCCCAATCAATGATGGGTATGATTTATATATACACATTATATGCCATTTATGGAATAGTAATCTCTTGCTATCCCAACATGCATTTTATTCTTGATTACAACATGTTATAAGGGAGTTGCTGGTTGCTGGAGCTATGACAACTACCAAATCATAAATATTCCCTAGATAAGTCAAAGGAATTGTGAATTAACAGAAAAGGTCCCTCTTAAAGGACCTTAAAGGATATCCATATCTTTAAGGATATGTCCTTAAAGACCTTTAAGAGGACCTCTTAAAGGTCCCTCTTAAAGGATATCCTTAAAGATATCCATATCTATAAGGATATGTCCTGTTATTTGACATAGAATGCCTAGTGCATACTATTGACCATAGCTAGTCACATAACCTCATCTAGCAGCAAAAAAAAACTGACATATTCATCCTTTACTCCACACAACTTACATATGGCATTTAAATTATTGTTAGGTATAAATGATTGAATGGTGTTTGGGAGTAATAAGAAGTATTTACTGAATGCATGGCTATTAAATATATTCAGAATAAGTGTCACACAGACACCAGAAAATAATTGGTCTGAGTAAGACAATAACTGTGCCTTACTGTCAAGTTTTGAAACAAATGTAGTTCTTGATAATGTAACAAATCGAGGAGATGATCCTAATTCTGATCCTTATTTACATTATCATAACATTAAATGTACATAAATCCCTAGGTATGCTACGATAAAACTGTGACAAGTAACTGCTTAAGGCACATTAGAAACATAACTGTGAGACATGTAAATGTAATTGTGTGAGAAGCATTTAATTCAAATAACTTTTTAGCCTGGGGAATTAAGGATTTTATAATATTCCATAAAACTCAAATAGTAACAAGGTTTTAATGAGCCAATTTAAGAATACAAGTAAGGACATGGTACCCAATTTTATCATTAAGGAATGATCTCAGACTGATCTGCACAAATGGTCTCCCCAACATGATGGTATTGTAGGGAGACAAGAATTGGGGACCTATATAAAATTTTAATGTAAGTTAAATATGGTCAGATTGTTGTCCATATTATTTTCCACTATATACAAAATATCTAAGACAACTGAAAATTCTCAGGAAATATTAGATAAATGACTGAATTCTTTTTTTTTTTTTTTTTTTTGCTTTTTGGGTCACACCCGGCGACGCTCAGGGGTTACTCCTGGCTTTGCACTCAGGAATTACTCCTGGCAGTGCTCGGGGGACCATATGGGATGCTGGGGATCGAACCCGGGCCGGCACAGGCTGGCTGCGTGTAAGGCAAACGCCCTACCCGCTGGGCTATCACTCCCGCCCCTGAATTCTTAATTACTCTAAAATATATACTGTTACGGTAGAGGAGGAAGGAAAAAGGAGGGGATTCAGGTAATCAATCTATTAATGTCAATTGGTCATCTTAAATCTCACCAAAATAAAGGGGAGTCATTAAGTAGGTTATTAAAATAGCTTATAACCAGAAAAAAATACTGAAACAGGAAACATGTCAGGAAACATCCTGGCAAGTAAAGCATTATGGTAACTGATAACAAAAACAAGCTAAAGGCCAAAGAACAGTAAGCACCAGCAAGGAGAGTTAGAGTAAACCAACAGTGAGATACTTGCATGGACTCTGAGAGACACAAACGGCTGAGTTATCAGCATGAGACCTGGACATAGGCAATGGGACACATAGTACCTTCCAAAAAGAAGTTAAATGGGTCTTTGTTTAACAAAAAAGAAGAACATGTAATTCAGTCTGTGGCATAGTTAAAAGAGAATCAAAACCTAGTCAATGATTTTCATTGATCCCAACAATCTAGGCCAAAGGCAGCGATTAATTTTTCTGGAAATTGAAAGACAATAAGTATTACAAACCTCTGTAAATGTACTTTAACACTGCTATACCTATTGAATTTTTCGGTTTCAAAATTAAATCAAGCTGTGCTAATGTATAAATAAATTAGTATATTGTCGTCCAATAGAACTGTATGGATGTTGAAATTAAAATTCAATATAGATTAAAGTCCCAAAATATTCTTACTTTGTAAGCTAATAAACCATAGACAAATAGGAAGGAGCCCAAATTTGACTGAGTCCTGGTGGTTCACAATAAAATACATTTCTTTTCTCTTAATTTTAAGTTTATAAAAATTATAATTTCTGTATAAATCATAATCCATGTAGTTAATACACATAACTGACACTATGGGAAAAGATTATTCACTGCAATTAGTCACTTACTAATCCACTTAAATATCTTAATTTCTTATTTAGTCTATTAATAACTTACTGTGAATGTTATGATATATTAACAATTACCTTTTCTTTTCCAATCATAAAATCATTCCTGAGATATAATATGTAGTTCTCTTCACCACAGGCTAACAGCCAAGTAGGAAGAACTAGTTTCACTTATGACTCAAGGCAATCACAGATGATTACAATATTTTTTTTATTAGGGGAAACACACATCATAATAATATAAACACATAAATCAAGTAGCAGTGAAAAGAGGAGGCTTCTAACTATTAAAATGAATTTCAGACAACTTGTTTAAAATCTCCAGCATCCTTGATCTGAAACTTTCCTTAAGGATTAGCTCCTTGGGGAGGAGAACACCTCTATCCCAGCAGCATTTTTATGATTGATGCCAAATCTAGAGTGGGTTTAGGAATTGTGCAGGCATGGAGTCCAAAGAGTTTCAGACTGGCTCGTTCAATCTTATGTATGCATGCTGCATCGGTGGTATACTGTCAGAATCATAGGTTGATTTTGGTGGGGCTTTATTTCTCAAAACATCTAGACTTACCTAACACATTTGTTTATCAATGCCCTTGTAATCCACTGAACTCACTTATTTTATTTATTTATCTATTAATTGGGCTACCCTGGCAATTCTTAGGACTTAGTTATGGCTCTAAGTTCAGAGATCACTCATAACATTGCTTCGTGGGGGAACCATATGTTGTGCAAAAGATCAAACTTGGTTGGGTACGTGGAAAGCAGGAGCCTAACTATCTCCAGTCTTTTTGAATTTTAAATAGTAGTTACTCCCTTTTAATCATACCTTTCTTCGAATCATCATTATAATATAAAGGCATATAGAGCATATAAAGGTATATAAAATATAAAAGAATAACTAAATATACCCTCATTTAAATGTAGTCTCGATAATCTTTCAATGTTTCAAATTATAGAAGCAGAGGCTATAAAACTTAGTCATAACTTTTTACAAAGCAGCACATACACATTTAAGTTTGTATAAATGAAATATCTCCTTTCAAAATAATTATTTTATGTTGGTAGTAATAATTGTTATTATAACTTTTCCTCTTCCTCTTGCCTTTCCTTTGCTCTCTTCTCCCTTCTCCCCTCTCCTTTACTCCCCTTACTGCTTCTCATTTCCTTCCCACTCCTCCACTTTCTTATTTTTCTTTTATTCCTTCCCCACCTTCTTCTCACCTCTTCTTCAATACAGTGATATTTTCATATATATGTTTATATGCATACGTATATATACATATTTTCCCTAATACTGAAAAATATAACTACTTCATATAAAACTTCAATGTAGTTATATATATATAATGCTTCCAGGAAATAAGACTTTTATTTGGAATTTTAAGGAATTATAGTTAAGGAAATGCCACTTGGCAAGCTTTGAAATTGTCCCTTTAGGGGCAAGTACAAAGTTTATGTATGCAGAGCTGCCTCCTATGAATAAACTAACAAAATTCTTCAAAATGGTAAAGAAAAAATGCAAAAGAGAAAAATGTCTTCTTGCTTGTATAGAAATAAATTGTCCTCTTTGAAGAAAATATCCAATCTTTTTATTTATCTTTTTGAGTAGATTTGGTAATACCTTTCCAAACTCCCTGAATTTCAGGCATCTGTACACTAGCCTGCAAACAGAGTTATATATGGTCATAAACCGAGGCTATAAGCAGTTAGTTTAACTGACTTCATAAATTTTACTTTTCTAATACTTCCAATTCTATTCAACATTTGCACCTCTAAAAATCTATATTCATATGTCCTTTTGCTGTTTAATTTTTGGGGCCATATTCAGTGGCTGTTTGGGTCTGTGTTATTGACTGTCTGGGTCTGTGGCTATCCTGGCAGGGCTTGAAGAACCATGTGGAACCTGGAATGAAACCTGGCTTTCTGCATGAAATCGCACAGGAGGGAACATTAACTGTCTCTTTGGTTCTATACAAATATACGTTTGATAACAAAAGGGAATATGTTGAATAATGATTCTAGACCACTTCAAAGGAAAAATATAGAACAATGTAATAAAAAGTGGTGCTTCTAGAAGATGCTTGTCTGATCATTATACTTAATTATGAAACCAATTTATTTTAAACAAATTTCATTGACTTTATTCATTGACATTCTCAGAAGTAATAGAGGTTCCCTTTTGTTTTTATTATATTGATGAATTAGTAATTAAACTGAATTACTTATACAATGTAATAAATTTATTACTAAAGCAAATTTTATCTTTAAACATTGGGTAATGGTTTCTATTTTGCTTAGGTAAAACGTAGGGTTTATTCACAAAGTACCATTCTCCATATTAGATTTCTAAATTCCTTTAATATTCATAGTTTTCTAACAAACTGTTAGTTAACAAACTGCTAAATTAACTGAACAATTTTCTTAAAAATCAGTATTTTTACAAAGGCATAAAAAGATTATTTGCAGAATCACAATATAGAGCTTTGATATAGCTCTTTAGGTACAAATAGATTTACTCCAGAACTTCAATATTATTGACTAGAGATTTAAAAATCCTTTCAGGGAGAGCAGAGATGACATGAGAAGCTAGAGAACAGCTTTGAATACGGGGCCCCTAGTTCGATTTCCTGGGACCTCATGGTCCTCAAGCACCACTCGCTGGGCATAATGCCCAGCATTAGCAGTGTGACTTGAAGACCACAATACACTACACCCCCACTCTGCCAGTAAACATATATCTTTAAAAGTAAGAAATAGAACAAAGCAATTATATAAAACAGTTTTCATTCTAACAAATGACTGTCTCATGTCGTCAACATGTCCCTGATACTTGTGTTACAAATAACCCATGAACAGAATTTATCGCTTTTACAGCTATTTTTGAATTTTCTTAGTACCTAGCAGTAAGGTGTTAGAAAGTTTCCCAGTCAGAAAAGCATGCTTCCCTCTGTCTTTCTCTGAAAGGCTTTTCCCACATGTTATCTAGCTCCATAGTTTAAGATCTCGGTGAAATTTAACTTGAAGTTCTTGAAAAAGAAATCCTTTTCTTTATTCTAAGTATTCCAAGTCAGTGAGTTTTGTCTAGCAAATTCTTTGTTTCTATTTTCTCTGGAACTCAGACGTCAAAGTTATTATTGCACTCATATTTCTATGCCTGACAGTTGCTTTTTAATGAAATTTTTTTTTTTACAAAATTCTTGAATCTTTGTGATTCTTTTTTGTAGTGGCTGGCTCAGGGAAATCTTTACAAACTTTTAAACTTGCAGAAAGCTCATCTGTTCCAAAGTCTAAAACTCCAGAATTTTTCTTCACCTTTGAAATCAAGCATTGTCTATTCTTAAGAAGATCATCTTATTATAAAAGGAAATTAGATTTCAAAATATGGAACAAGAACTACATAAAACACAAGTCAAGATTTAGGGTATGGGGCCGGAGCGATAGCCCAGCGGGTAGGGCGTTTGCCTTGCACATGGCCAGCCCATGCCAGTCCTGGTTCAATCTCCGGCATCCCATATGGTCCCCGAGTACCGACAGGACTAATTCCTGAGTTCAGAGGAAGGAAAATCCCATGAGCATTGCCAGATGTGACCTAAAGAAGCACACACACACAAAAGATTTAGAGTATGAAGCACACTCATTCTTTGTTTGGGGGAATGGTAGTCTCTTTGAAAGAGAGTTTGCTTGCTTCATGACAACCCTTTAATGTATGTTCTGTAATCCATAGTCTGGAGGGGAAGGAAAAGAGAAAGAGAGAGAAATGGAAAAAATCAAGAACCTGCCATGGAGCAGGGCTGGGGGAGGGGGAGGGAACCGGGGACGTTGGTGGTGGGAGATGGGCACTGGTGGCGGGATGGGTGCTGCAACACTGTTTGACCAAAACCCAAATATGGACTTTTTAATTGTATATCTTTGTAATTTTAAAAATAAAAAAAAAATTTGTTTAGAGTAAAAAAAAAACTATGTATCTGTACCATAGAATTCAGTCATAATGGTCTTTGGAATTTATATAAAGGACTTAAGAGCTTTCAGAATTTTTTTATTTTAGGGGGCACATACCTGGAGGTACTCAGGGAATTCTCAATCTTCTGTGCTCTGGGGTCATTCCCTGGTAATGCTTGGACATCATGCAGTTCCAGCACATGCATCATGGTTTCCTGCATGCAAAGTATGGTCCCCAGCCAACAAATTTACTTCTCTAGCCTTGGACTTAAAAACTCAGGTCTTTGCAAATATCTGCACATGAATGCTTATTTGTAATTATGAAATGTGAAACAACAAAAATTGAATTCAGTTGTTGAATGAATAAGTAAAAAGTGGTAATATAGATAACTTGTCACTTCACTTATCTCCCCATTGCTCATCAAATTGTTTGAGCAGACACCAGTAACATCTCCATATGTCCTGTCACATGATAGTGTAGCCCAAGGGCATCCACTCGCTCCAGGAATATAAAGAGTCTCAAACCATTTCATCAGGTTATGGGAATGAGGCCTATAATTGTTACTGGTATTTGGCATATCAAATACGACACGGGTAGCTTACCAGGCTCTGCAAGGTAATATAGATATTAGAGCATTATTTAGGTTAAATAGTAAATAAACTAGAAACCATAAAAAGACAGAATCTTAAATGAACATTACTATACAAAGAAAACTAATCTGAAGACTATATACTATATGATTCCAATTTCATGTTGGAAAATTAAAAAAAAATTATGAATACAACCTAAAGATTAGTAGTTGCCAGAGGCTAGAAAAAGAACAGGATAAATAGGCAGAAAGCAGTATCTTCTAGAGTAGTGAAACACTGCTTATTATGTTATAGTGGTGGATTTATGTCCAAGTACACAGAAAGTACTCTACCAAGAGCAAATAGAAACTATGTTTATAAACTATGCATTTTAGAAGATAATGATGTAGTAATTATTTTTTGAAAATATTTAGGACAATTGAAAATGAAATCATAAAATTCAACATGATTTGCTTCATGTTAAATATTTTTTCAAAGAGTATATTGAAGATACTAATGTTTTTAATATCTCTGTTCATGTGCATTTTGGGACACTTCTCAGGATTTCTTTCTATACTGAGAATGGAGATAATAGTAATAGGTCAACAATTTCTTGTAAGGGTTTGAGGTTTATGAATGGCAGTTTGAATAAAAATGTTGCAAATGTTGGCTTATAGTGCAAAATCTGGCAATAATGAAAGATTTTATTCTTATAGGGCATATAGATTCATGCCAAAATGGCAAAGGGTCTTGGGGCAAGGGAAGTTTTGCTGAAAGACTGTGTAGAGGTGTTGGAGAGATTTTTAGATTGAGTAGGGTTCCTGCCTGACATGTCACCAGACCTGGGCTTGAGTCCCAGCACTCATTAGTCCCCAGAGCTCTGCCACTTCTAGGTATGGCTTAAAAACAAAAGCAAGTAACCCCCCAAAATTATTGTCAGGAAAAGCATCGTCAACATATACCATAGTTGATGTATATTTAAGTAAACAGATTTTGTAGAAAAAGTAGAAAGAAATCAAACTTCTACTGACCTCATCTCCCCCCACTGCTAGATAACTTCAATTGTCAGTCTTAAGATACTGCATTCATTGTTCACTATTTGCTTGCTTCTCTCCTATAGATCACCTTGCATTTGTAGCCCTTTTCAATTATTATTTCTCCTTTTTCTTCCTTTTGACTTAATAATCACATGACACCCGATAGCACCATCCAACATAAAGAGGAAGTATTTTACTTTTTCTGATAGGTAAGGATTGTGGACAATTTAAACCACAATTGCTTTGTACACTCCATAGTTGGATATTTGCATTGTTTTCAGATCTTAGCTATTATAACTAGCTCATCAATGAACACAGGTGTGCATGTATCTTTTCAAATTTATGATTTTTGTGTGTTTTTGTGTTAAATGTCTAGGAGTGAAAACTACTGGATAAAATGGTAGTTTTTTTTTAATGTTTGGGGAAATCACACAGTTTCCCGCAAAGACTTAGCCAGACTACAGTCCCAAGAGGAGAAGGTTCCTTTTTCACTCCTGCAAGTGCTTTGTTTCCTCAAACATTTTGACACAGCCATTTTCACAGGTGTTATGTGATATCTTATTGTCATCTTGTTTTGTGGTTCTTTGATAATCGGTGGTGATGAGCATTTAGTTCAGATGTCTATTGACATCTATATGTCTTCCTTAAGGAAATGTACATCCATCTCTTCTGTATAAAAGAAAGTTTTTGTGCTGTATGCTGACAAATCTTGATGTAACAAAGACAATATAGAGGAGAAAAGAAGTGATCACTCAAAATGGTCTTTACCATGAAATTACACATAACAAAGAAAGGCCTATAGGTTTATGCAAAAACTTGAAAGCATACCATTCTTATGATTGCTATGACAAGTGAAAAAAGTACAACCTGGAAAGTGTCATAAAGAGATGGTAAAAATAAAATAAAGAAATAGCAGTTAACAATGGAATACATTTCTTTAGCTGATTGAAGTAAATGTAATATCTTTTTTTTTGCTTTTTGGGTCACACCCAGTGACGCTCCAGGGTTATTCCTGGCTCTTCTCTCAGGATTACTCCTGACTATGCTCAGGGGACCATATAGGATGCTGGGGATTGAACCCAGGTCGGCCATATACAAGACAAATGCCCTATCACTGTGCTATCTCTCCAGCCCCAGTAAATGTAATATCTTAATTTAATAAGTTTAGATAGAATTTTAATATAATTTTATGTATTATTTCTTTCTTAGACCATTGCTTCCCACTAGAAAATTTTTAAGTAATAAGAAGGCACTAAATCTAGAATATTCAATATAGCAACTGCTAGGCTAATAGGAATACTCAGGCTTGAAACACTGCAATGAGTGTGGACAACAAAAAGAATTATGAACTGCATTAAATTTTAATGAATTGAAATGTAACAGCTACAAGTGACTAGTGGTAAATATATTTGGATATCTCTTGAAACTACTGTTTCAAGAGAAAGTACAATAGAACTATCACTATCTCTATCACTATCTTACCGTTAATCATCTATTTGCTAGAGCGGGCACCAGTAATATCTCCATATGTCCCGTCTCATGCTAGTAGAACCCAAAGGCATCCGCCTGCTCCAGGAACATAAAGAGCCTCAAACAATTTATTAGGTCATGGGAATGACCTAATATAAAAGTTACTGGTATTTGGCATATCAAATACAACACGAGCAGCTTGCCAGGCTTTCCGTGCGGGTGGCATACTGTTGTAGTCACCTCTAAATAAAGCATTATTGATAAAACGCGAGGCCGCTAGCAGCCCGCGTGAGCCGGGCTGTGATAGTCTGGTCTGCTGGGTGGAGTTGTGAAGAGAGGGAAGTCGTGTGGAAAATGGTGGGCCCCATGGAGTGGGGAGGGTGGCCTGGCTTGTTGTGAGGCTCTGCTGGGGTGGCAGGCCAGGGCTAGAACCCGCCATGCCTCCCCTGGCGCCTCAAGAGCAGCTGAGCACAGGGAGAACAAGTAGCAGCTCTGCCCCTTGTCTGAGAGTTTCTGGTTCAGCATACCTGGGCCGGATTGAAAAAAAAAACTGCTGCAAGGTGGCTGTCGATGATCTGGGCTGTGATAGTCTGGTCTGCTGGGTGGAGTTGTGAGGAGAGGGAAGAAACGGATGTGGAAAATGGCGGGCCCCATGGAGTGGGGGAGGGTGGCCTGGCTTGTTGTGAGGCTCTGCTGAGGTGGCAGGCCAGGGCTAGAACCCGCCATGCCTCCCGGGCACCTCACGAGCAGCTGGGCACAGGGAGAGCAAGTAGCAGCTCTTCAATAGAACTATTTCTTAAAATAGAATATTACTGAACACACATTCCCATAGACATTGAATATTCTTGTAAAGCACTGTTGAAATAACCAGTGTACTTAGTTCAATAAATAAAACATTCTAATGAAATTGTTTAACAAAACCAGGTAAATAATATGACAAAGCTCTTATAATATAATAATGTTTATTTATACAATGACTAGGTAGGTTGGGAGCTGGAATTGCTTTCATTTATTTCAAGAGCAGTAAGCAGTGTTTAAGTGTGAATGAATAATTCATTAATTAATTCAACATGCAATTACTAAGGTCTTAACAAGTTTTACACTCCTCATTCAGTAGCTAGAACAAAGATAAATAAAGCACTGTTTTATCCACTTGGTGAAAGGGCAGTCAGGCAAGTAATTACAAACAATATATAAGTATTATTATACAGCTGTCTCTTATGTGCTATTAGAATAAGATTGTCTTTCATTAGTGGGACATTTCTATGAACATGACTGAAGTAAAGGTAATGGTAGAAACACAGATCAAGGTTGTATTATAACATTTTTAAATGTGATTGAAATCTCAAGTATCAATTAGTTCTCCCAAGAAATAGGTGATGCAATCATATTTATATTATATCGTAAGTCTTTTGGGCTTAGTCATGAATGTTGTAAGATGCAATATAAGTAAGACTAGTCAAAAATCTAACTACATTACTTCAGGAATAGCCTAATAGGATATAAATAAAACTGACAAATACAAGGTAGGAAGAAGGAATGTGTCAAGAAAAATGATAAAATGGAGATCATAGGATAGATAAATAAATGATGATCTGGAGTTTTCTAAAGCACATGGTATAAAGGGTAGAAAATACAATGATAGGGATATGCATGAAGAAAAAGTATGCTCAGTTTTCCACATGCTATATATGGGAACTTTCGTATACAAATATCTAATGAAAGTTAAATAAACACATTTTAAACACATACTTTTTTCTAACTTTATGCACTTTACTAACATCTAAATTTAAAAGTGGCTATTCTCTCATTTCGCTATTCTAAAACCTTAATCATTAAAGACTATGCTATAGTCCAGTGTCAGAGAAAACTCACACTTAATCTTTTCTTATATAATTCAGACAATGACTAGGTAATCATCTTTGTCCTGTAGTTATGACATCAGAATATCTGATGTGCAGTTATTTCTGGTAGGTGCATAAGGCCAAACTTTTGTTATAATGCTTCTGTTTTATCCCTCTGTTCAAAAATGAGTTATATGACACCCTAACATATCTAAAAGTGTCTGAGAAGTAGAGTACTCCCTCAGTGGCCTAGAGAAGAACCAAATATGCTGAACACATGCAATGCCTCTGTCATATAAGAAATAGTTTATTATAGTGTGGTATCGATTATTCCAGATAGCCTTATTGTTTGATTTCATATAAAATTTTGATAGAGATAATGATTTAGTACATGCTAATATTTTGATATCCTTAACACTAGATTCCGTCATTCTTTCTATAAGCAATTATATATGTTTTGGATATATATTATATATATATCTTATATATAAGAATATATATATTTCTATTTATCATAATATCTATATACAAGTAATTATATATGTATTATATATTTCTCATAACTTTGGAATATGAAATAATGATTTGTCTTTTTTTGGAGGGAGAGTGGTGTTTGGGGCAGTAGATCACTCTTGGTTATTTTCAGCAAGCTGCCAGAAGTTCAATGCAAAGGCACAGGATCCTTGGACACTGTGTCTGTAGACCACCTGTGCCTCAGTCAGCAGTGCTGGGGGGGTCAGTAAGGTCACATCAAGTTGCTCTGGTGGAGGGAGGGCAGGACACAAGTGATGTTTGTGATTCAACAGTACTTTGCCTGAATTATGTCCTCAGCACTTAATTTTCTTTTAAGTAAAACTAATTTAATTAATAAGGAAGGTGAGTGCAAAGAAGAGTTTTTATGATGAAATGAGTAGATGGCTTTTATTAACTAAGGTTGGGGAAACTAATAAGGCTCAAGATGATGTAAAGTGGGCTAACATAGTAATTCAGTGAGTAGAGTATTTGTCTTGCAAGAGGCAGACCCAGGTTCAATACTTGGTACCCCATATGATCCCCCAAGTCCGCCAGAGTGATCCCTGGGTGCGGAGCCAGGAGAAAGTCCTAAGAACCAGCATCTGTGGAACAAAAGCAAACAAAAACAAGATAGTAAAGGCATTTTCTATTTCTTAATTTTGAGATACTTATTGGCATATTCTTATAAAATGGGCACTTAACTATATTAGTACGGAACTTAAGCTAGTACTTTACTGTCGGATTGATTAGTCTAGTGTATTTAACTACTTTAAGAACATAGTTCGCTACAAAGTTATAGTAGCAATCTTCTTTATGTTCTAACATACTATACAAATACACAGTGTGATTCTTTATTTTACTTGACTTATTAAGTATGCTTCCTTATATTTAGTGTAATTAAATATTAAAACATATTTTAATATAAAATGTTTGTTCTATTTTTTATTGCATTTTAGTTCATTGGATCTTAAATTCAATCTACATGACAAATATCTTAGTTATTTCCTTTATTTTTTACATATATAACACATGCATGGAGTGTGTTTGATTAATTTGTTCTGAATTAGCCTTCTTTTTTTTTTTTTATTTTTAAAATTACAAAGATATACAATTAAAAAGTTCATATTTGGGTTTTGGTCAAACAGTGTTGCAGCACCCATCCCGCCACCAGTGCCCATCTCCCACCACCAACGTCACCGGTTCCCTCCCCCCCCCACAGCCCTGCTCCATGGCAGGTTCTTTATTTCTTTCCATTTCTCTCTCTTTCTCTTTTCCTTCCCCTTCAGACTATGTATTAGAGAACATACATTAAAGGGTTGTCATGTGTATCTTTTTGCCTGTATTTAATGCTCAGTTCTAGGTTGGCATTAGTACCCTCAACAATTGTTAGCACACTGTTCCATTTCTGTCTTACCTAGCCTCTGAATCCCACACGTTTGTGATAATTTCCACCTTTGACAGGACCTCCTGATATATGTTTCACTTGACCTTGGATATTGGTATCATAATATGTACCTATATATTTATGTTATGCAGATAAATGCAGTCCTTCTGTATCTGTCTTTCTCCTTCTGGCTAATTTCGCTCAACATAATCTTCTCCATGTCCATCCATTTGTAGGCAAATTTTATAACTTCATTTTTCCTAACAGCTGCATAGTATTTCATTGTGTAGATGTACCAAAGCTTTTGTATCCAGTCATCGATTTTCGGGCTCTCTGGTTGCTTCCAGATTCTGGCTATTGTGAATAATGCTGCTATGAACATAAAAGTAGGGATGGTGTTTCCGCTGCGTATTTTTGGCTTCCCAGAGTAGATTCCCAGGAGTGGTATGGCTGGGTCAAATGGGAGTTCAATTTCTAGTCTTTGGAGGAAAGTCCATATTGTTTTCCAGAAAGGCTGTACCAGCCGGCATTCCCACCAACAATGGATGAGTGTCCCCTTTTCCCCACATCCACGCCAGCACTTGTTGTTCTTGTTCTTTTGAATATGTGCCAGTCTCTATGGTGTAAAGTGGTATCTCATTGTTGTTTTTATTTGCATCTCTCTGATGATTAGTGATGATGAGCATTTTTTCATACGTTTTTTTTGCCATTCGAATTTCTTCCTTGCTGAAGTTTCTGTTCATTTCTTTTCCCCATTTTTTGATGGGGTTGTTTGTTTTCTTCTTGTAAAGTTCTACCAGTGCCTGATATATTCTGACTGAGTCAATACATGATGTATATAGCCAAATATATAGCCAAAATTTATTTAAAAAAAAGGTTTCTTTTTCACAATTATCTTTTAATATTTTAAATTTATATCTTATATAAGTAATATAAAAGTGAACTTTATGCTTTATATAAAGTATAACACTTTATTCTCTTATTTTTTATTCATGATATCTATTTTTGTGATTGGGTTTAAATTTTCTATTTTTAAATTTTTTCTAACATATGCTTTTAATATTATTTTAAAGTATATTATTTATTTTTATGAAATATTTAAGGATTTATAGTATTTTCTTTCAATGAATAATTAAGTTCCTATTTTTTTCTTGGGTCACACTTACAGATATTTTAATCATTTTTTAACTTCATTGTTTTATATTAAAGTGGCAGTGGAACTTAATACAAGCTTTACATTTGGGGATTGCAAAATAGGCTTATTTCTGTATCTGTCTGCTAAATCTTAAACATTTAGAGTCTTCATTGGATTCAGTAATATTTACTGTCCAGATCTACATATCTGTATATGCCTTTCTCTAGACCATGTCTTTGTGTGTAGCTCTGTCATGGGAACAGAAGGCAGAATATACATTCCAAGGAAAGAGAGTAAAAAGAAACGCCCAAATTAATCTAAATATTGATCCAAGGAAAAATTATCTTCTAATCCTAACTTATATTTTCCAAGATGTTTGTAGATATTTTAATTAAATTTAATTTAATTAAAATATGTGCGATATTAAAGATATTCTTCTATTTATCATAATATGTTAATTTAAATAGATATTTGTATGTATATAAACTGAATATTTAAAATTTATCTTTAATGACTAAATTGTGGCTTAAAAAGTAATAACTTTTTACTATTGACAATAGACCCCCATTATTAAAAATTTCTTTAGCACACATTTAATGGGGTTCAAGTTCACTTTTGACTCTATATTCACTCGTGATACTGATGAGGGGACCATATGTCATAAGAAATATCAAACCTGATTGATCTGAGTGCAAGGAAATCAAGTTGACCCTGTTATTTTTCTGTTACATTAAAATTTCTATGTATGCTTATAATAGAATGTTTTTCAAATATTTGATTTCACTATTCACTTACACCTATCTGTTTCGGTCTTCTTATTGGGTCCTATCAATTACTTCCTCTAACACTGTAATATTTCTTACCATGTCCATGCATCTTTTCCTTTATTACTGAAATCATATTCCAGAATTGTACATAATTACCAAGTGAAGAGAGACTCACAGACGTGGGGCAGAGCTGCTACTGGCTCTCCCTGTGCCAAGCCACTCACGAGGTGCCTGTGAGGGGGATGGCAGGTTCTAGCCCTGGCCTGCCACCCCAGTAGAGCCTCACAACAAGCCAGACGACCCCCACTCCATGAGGGCCTTCATTTTCCACATTCTTGTCAGAACACCACCCAGCAGACCAGCCTACCACAGCCCGGCTCATCGAGATCCACCCTGCAGCAGTCTTTTCTAAATCCGGCCCAGGTATGTTGATCCAGAGACTCACAGACATGGGGCAGAGCTGCTACTGGCTCTCCTGTGCCAAGCCGCTCACGAGGTGCCTGGGAGGGGGATGGCGGGTTTTAGCCCTGGCCCGACCCCTCAGCAGAGCCTTGCAACAAGCCAGACTACCCCCCCACTCCATGACGGCCTCCATTTTTCCACA
The DNA here is from genome assembly GCA_021461705.1 of Cryptotis parvus. Lineage (NCBI taxonomy): Eukaryota > Metazoa > Chordata > Mammalia > Eulipotyphla > Soricidae > Cryptotis > Cryptotis parvus. The sequence continues at coordinate 146,188 of JAJIBD010024247.1, read as the reverse complement.
TCCGACTTCCCCCTCGTCAGACCTCCACCCAGCAGACCAGCCTATCACAGCCCAGCTAGTGCAGTCGCACGGTTCATCAATATTCTGGATTTAGAGATGACTACAAGAGTATGCTACCCGCACGGCAGAGCCTGGCAAGCGACCTGTGTCGTATTTGATATGCCAAATACCAGTAACAATTATAGACCTCATTCCCATGACCTGATGGGATGGTTTGAGGCTCTTTATGTTCCTGGAGCAAGCAGATACCCTTGGGCTCTACTTGCATGAGACAGGTCATATGGAGCTGTTACTGGTACCTGCTCGAGCAAATTGAGGATGAATGGATGATGAACGGGAAGACAGTGATACAGTGATACAGTGATACCAAGCAAAAACCTATATTAATACATCAACATCACAAAATGCTCTTTATAGTAGAGTGAGTTCTTGAGATTGTTGAATTAGGTAAAATGTATTAACGCTCATAAACATCTCTAAAATAACAAAATATAAATATCATGCAAATGGGAACGGACAGACAAGGTTACAATCTAACTCATCTATGATTTACATAGCAACAAGATAGGCTGATTAAATGAAGCACATGACAATGCAAATTTAATGACTCTGGATTACAGACTTGAGAATACCAAGAAAGGGAAGTGAAGGAATAGTAAGGTGAACAAGAGACAACAAAAGGACAGTGGTTGACGTTTCAGTCACCAGACTGATTATTTTTAATTAAGTTTGTTAAGTTAGTAGAGGAGATGGATGTGAGAAAACCTGCGACATTGGTGGAGAGACACTCACAACTGATGGTGAAGTGAAGGTTGGAACATTGCATACCTGAAACTATGTTATTGACAATATCATAAATCATGGTGTATAAATAAAATAAAAATCTCTGCATTGTAATCTCTCCCTATTTCCTGACATTCACTGACTCTTATTGTTTCATTATTTTCTCTTTCTTAGAATGTTATTACTAGAATGAACCTTATATAACCTTAGTAGGCTGACTCACTTAGCACTTGCAGCACATTTCTCCATGGCTTTTAATGTTTTGGTAGTTCATATCCATCTATACTGAATAATGTTACGTTGTCTGGAGGTACCACATTTTATATGGTACTAATGTAAAACATGTTGGTTACTTCCAAATTTCGGTGAACAAAGCTACAATTAATATTTATATGTGTGTCTCTTGTGGACATAATTTTTCAACTTCTTTAGGCAAATATTAAGAAATGTAAAATCTATCAAATTATTTATGACAGCATCTACATTTACACTATTTTGTATTTTCACTAACACTGATGAAAGCTTCTGGTACCTAATATCCTTTTCAGCATTAGAGCTATCATTGTTCTAGATTTTTGTAATTCTAGTAGTTATTTACTATAAATAAGATAAAAATACTTAAAATATTTTAAAACATTCATAAAATTAGATTTATAGTATATTTTGTGTATACATACAGCTACATTGATGGAATTAAAGTGAGCAATTAAAATAACAAGTGGTGAAATTGGCAGTGTATATGGTCTCAGAATTTATGCTGTATAAAAAATGTTATCATATTCGTGTAAAATACATAAACTTGGGGCTGGAGAGAGTTTAGTGGTAGGAGTGCTTACATTAGACATGCCAACCCAGACTTGATTCCTGGCACCACATATGATCCCAGCACACTTTTAGGAGTGATCTCTGCGTGGAGACTTAGGAATAAGGTCTGGACACTAGAAAGTGTGGCTCAGACACCAATTCCAAAAATGCAAACTTATTTATAATGAAATAAAATAATCTGATATTGTTGCTTGCATACAGAATTGGCAATAATTGGACAAAAATGTTAGAAGAAAAATATGAAAGAAGTATTTTTGGGATGGATGTATGCACATTCATTTCAATTATTGTTTTCTGGTATTTACATGGTCAAATATTATATAAGGTGACATCACAACAAAAACCACAGAAATCCAAAAGATCATCAGAGATTACTTTGAGAGCCTGTATGCCGTGAAACATGAGAATCTAGAAGAAATGGATAAATTCCTGAAGTCCTATAAGCTCCCACGGCTGAAACAAGAAGACCTCCTATACCTGAATAAGCCTATCACCATTGAGGAAATAGAAGCAGTAATTAAAAGTCTTCCCAAACACAAAAACCCAGGTCCAGACTGATTCACTAGTGAACCCTACCAAACCTTTAAGGAGGACCTACTGCCAATCCTTTTCAAGCTCTTCCAGGAAATAGAAGAAACAGAAACACTCCCAAACAGCTTCTATGAGGCACATATCACCCTGATACCCAAAGCAGGGAGAGACAACACAAAGAAAGAAAACTACAGACCAATATCCCTGATGAACACGGATGCTAAGATCTTCAACAAAATACTAGCAAACAGAATCCAAAGACTCATCAAGAAGATTGTACATCATGACCAAGTAGGATTCATTCCGGGAATGCAAGGATGGTTCAACATTCGCAAGTCAATCAACATAATACATCATATCAATAAAAGAAAAAAATAAAAACCATATGATCCTATCAATAGATGCAGAGAAAGCATTTGAAAAGATCCAGCACCCGTTCATGATTAAAACCCTCCAGAAAATGGGAATTGAAGGGACTTTCCTCAAGATAGTTACAGCCATCTACCAAAAGCCCACAGCGAGCATCATTCTAAATGGGGAAAAGTTGAAAGCCTTCCCCTGAGATCAGGGACAAGACAAGGTTGCCCACTCTCACCTCTTTTATTCAACTCTAAGTATAACTAATTTACAGTAGCTCAGAAACTAGAATCATGTAGTACAGGGTATCTAATCCAGGTTTCCAAAGCAAAGAATGTTGTTATTTGAATTTGCTCTGATCAGGAAAAAAAAGTGTGGTTTTGTATACATTACTTATACCACAACAAGAAATACGTTAGTTAAACAGTCACAACTGACACGTTGAACTATGGTTGCATATCAAATCAAGTTCGTGAATGAGAGTTAAGAGTTAACATGAACTCTAAATACAAGTGAAGTGAAATTATTGTTGCCTTTTTTATGTTCTTTATAGGAAACACAAAACACTTGTTTCTTGCAACATATTGGTTGGATATTTCTTTTTTTCATTGCGGGAAAGGCCACTTCCAACAATAATCAGACCTAAAGTGACTCAGTATTCTGGCTACTGCTACAGTATTTGTGGGTAGTGGAACTTAGGGGCTATTAGTGCTTCTCTTGTTCTTCCTTAAATCATTTGATGCCAGGAATGAAACTCAAGATCTTGAACATGCCAACCACATATTCACTACATTTTAGGTCCCTGAATTATCTTTTTTAATAAATCAAATTATAGACTAAAAAGCTACTATATTTTAAACGTGTTCCATTAAATTGTATCCAATTGTAGTGATATTTTTGTCTGAACATTTCTATGTCACCAAGGGTAGCAAAATATAAACTCTTGATCTTTCTATTATTTTAGTCCTTTGTCTTGGGACTTTATTCTTCATAAATTGTTACTTCATATTCCTGAAATTCGGGGATGTGTTCTCTCACTCTTGCTTCAGACAAATTTACTCAACAGGATGTGGTCTGCCACTGGCAGGAAATTTAAACATTTAATGAAACTCCTTTTGTCTGTAGAAAAATATCACACATGATTGGATATTTTCTTTAGAGATAAAAGGGAAAAAGTGGCCCAGGAAATTTGATACCCAAGAAATATACTTACTTCATGCATATTACTCTAAACGTAATAACCTTATTGAAAAGTTTGCTTTTGGTGCCTACTCATTACACTGTTATTTCACAAGCTGTTATCTAACCAACACATATTTATTGTTCGATCAAAAATGGACAATCAACTCTGACAACCAAAACATTTTTTGTACTATTATGTTCTAGAAATTCAGCAAAATATGCATTACATTTCCCACATGAGAATGACCTCTATAAACTTAAAATAGCAATCTTGTATTTTAATGACAACTGAGCTGACTAAAGCACAAACATTTTAAATGAAATTTTGAACTAGGAAGAGGAAACTAAAGACATGACTACAGAAATTTCTGTGATAGAACAATTAGTTTGAAAAAATAAGAAAATATGTGCACACATTTGAATGATTATAATTTACCTAAACTATTTGCATAATTTATTGTTTATAATAATTAATTTGAAAAAAGAACAAAATAATTAGATCTTATTAAATGTCTTTTCCATAATGAAACAGTGCTTTGCTGGTAACTGCTAAGACTGCTCGAATTCGTTTAGTATTTAAATTGTGTTATGTTTTAGAGACCAGTAAAGGAGAAAAAAAAAACTCATGGCCATAGCATCCTCCAAATATAGGCATATGTAACAGAAGAAAAATGACCAGTGGACAAAGCTGAGTTTAAATTCTTTGTAGCCATTTTCACTGAGATTTTATTTAGTTTAATAACATAACCATTGAGCAGATAAGTTTTTTTAACTGGCCAAAGGTATTAAAATAGTGACTTTAAGAGTTTTAAGCATCATACTATAAGAATATGCAAAATTTCTCTTTCATAACTATTGCAAGGCAATAATCCTTTCTTTTGTAGCAATAAGTGAATATATATGAATTCCTTAAGAGAGAAATATCTTTAAAAGTCTAAAGTATAGTAACTATAAAATAATTTGTCAAATACCTTTAGAGGAGTTTAAGATCCACAACTATGGGCACTCCTGCTTATATGATCATGTTTCAGTAGGGACAATCTATTGGCAAAGAGTAAACAGTTGTAAATATCTTTCAAAACATTTTCTCTGCCCATTTTTGATGGCATTCTTTTTAAAATTTATTTTATTTGGAGATTATGATTTACAAAGTTACTGATATTTCAACCCCAGTCCTACCTCAGTGTCAACTTCACTCTACAAGTGTTCCCATACTCCACCCCACTCCATTCACTCAGGGTCTACCTATCCCCTTGATAGGAACATTATGAAGATTGGTGGTTGTGGTATACATATCATGTTTTCATTGTTGTTGAGGTTGCGTTTTGGATGCAGAGTTGTACCACTCTCACACATCATAAGTATTAAGTGAAGCCCATACTCTTCCACCATTCCTTTCGATTTTCATCTTCTTCCTTTCCATTGCCTTGATTTATTTTCTTCTGTGATCTCTTTATGTATCTTGATATTAGTTCTTTTTCAAATAATTGCCTTTTTCACTTAATAATAGCTCATTTAATTATGCAGATTTTTTTTCAGTTTAATACAATAACATTTGGTTATTGTTGCTCATTTTATTGGTTATTTGATATTGACTTATATGTGAATTACATTTTATTTTTTAAGGACTATTTATTCACACATAATAGAGACATATAACAATTACAATACTGGACCTCATTACCAATGTATGAAGGTTTTACTGGCACCCACTCAAGCAAATCGATGACCAACGGGAAGACAAGTGATACAAGTGATACAAGTGAATAGAGACATAGAGAGGAAGTAGGGAAAGTGCAACCATTTCATAAGCATTTTCAGTCTCTTTGTGACACAAATCACTTCAATTTACACATTCATGGGTTCTTAAAAATATGACTTGGTAATATGTTTACAATTGTCCTTTATGAATTTACATGAAAGTTTATGTATGTATCACTTGATCACTTGACATCCCGTTATTCATCGTTTTGCTCGAGCGGGCACCAGTAACATTTCCATTTGGCGCTATCATGTGCCAGTGTAGCCCAATGGCATCTGGTTGCTTCAGGAATACAAAGAGCCTCAAAATGTTCATTCAGGCTCTTGATGAAGAAATCTGACCATCTTGTAGGTGGGCAACAATGCGATCTTTTGCCATCCCATGAGATTCATTCGGTAACGGCTCTAGTCATTTATAACTTGATTTTCACTGGTGGAGATTTGGTAATGATTTCTAAGACATCTGATAAGATGACAATTACAAAGTCAACATTAAAATATACTGTATTCTAGAGTAAATAATTAAATTTATAATATATGTACTCAGTGAACTTTCTCTTTCCTCTATTCCTTCCTTCATAGACTCTGAAATTGAATTTTCTGAAATTGGATTTTGCTTTTCTCTGTGTCATTAGAATGTTTGGCTCTATGGTTGAATTTCTTCCCTTGTATAATATAGTGGAAATGTCTCTTTTTTATGATAATCTTTGTGGCCCAGAACCAATTACAAAGCTTATCTGATTTTCATCTCTCTGGTCAGTAAACTAAAAGCTTCTAAACAAATCCTTAAAGAACCTTCCAGGACTAACATTCTGTAATTCCAAGAACAGTGAAATTAAATAGTATTCAAGGATTGCATATCCATTCCTCCAACTCATGTAAATTAGAATATTGTTTTTAGGAAGTTTGGGAAATTTAATCTTCAATAATTTTCTATCTTACCCTTTGAAATAAAGCAATTATAGTCAGACATTTGTAATCACTGAAGCTTTCAGAATTCATTTGCAGCAAACTGAAACTCATTACTTTCCCTAATCACCAAACTACTCTAATGCTACCTGCAAGAAAAAAATGCTGCATTCAAATTAATAAATAAATCATTAAGGGAAGTCTCATGAATAGAGAAGCCAAAGAACAGAATTTCTAGGTAATATGCCATACTAATGCAGAATCACCTTATAAATGAGTATAAGAAAGTAAATGCAAATATTTTTGCACTTTTTCTAATTGAAGAATAATATGCAACATTCATTAAAATTCTTAGGGCTGTTTATATATTCCCTTATATATATTTTAATAGCATTGTTCGCAAATAAAAGAATGATCTTAACAATATAGTATTTTTAGTTTATTTTTAGTTTTTCAAATATATTTTCCGTAGCCTATTTGATTTAGTCCTCTTAAATCATTCAAAAGGCATTCAGTTAGATTCTTTTTTAGATGGATAGAATGACAGCAACACTATGTGGTAGGAGGTGAGGTTGGGTGTGGGTTGATTTTGGAACTTAATTATTACAATATGCAAGTTGTAAAAGCAGTTCTTAAAAAGTTTCAGTAGCCTAATGATCTTTCAGATTTCGTACCTGACTTAGCTTGGAATTTAGATCTAATTCCAAATATTAGATGACTTCCAATGCATCATATTTGTCCTCACAGCTTGTCTTCCATACTCAAAGTTTTCGTGGAGAAAAAACATCCAGTACAATCTTTTGTAAAGATTCAAGGTTAAGTGACACAACAGAAATTTAATACTCAGTATTTCTACTGAAGTACAAGCTAATTCTCATAATGTTAGAAACTATTTAGAATTCTTCTATTGGTCACTAACCAACCTATTTTCAGTCTTGATTTCTCATAAATAAGTCTTTCTACTCTAAGTTAAAATTAATAGATAAAAATATAACATATTTGAATTATAATATTTGTCTTTATAATATAACACTTCTACTAGTATAATATTGTTTGTTTTAAGACCACTTGGGAGGGAATATATAATGACATTAGGAAAGTAATAAATGCATACAATTGCCCAACAACTCAAGTTTTCATTCCCAGACTCAGGTATTTCCATTTATTTCAAAACAAAGTATAAATTGATTACAATAGGATTTATGTATACTTCCAATATGCTTTTTCTTTTTGCAGAAAGAAAACTATGTCTGATCTTATACAAGATGTGCATAAATATTTGCATAATTCATTAATAAATAATTCAAAAAGGCCTTTGCTAAATCCATCTTATTATAAAATTAAATATGTACTTAGATCACCTACACGGCAAAGCCTGGCAAGCTACCCATGTTTTATTTACTTGTTATGCCAAAAACTAGTAACATTATAGACCTCAGTTCCATGACCTGAAGAATGGTTTCGGGCTCCTCCTGTCCCTGGTGCAAGCAGATGCCCTGGGGTTACACTTGCTTGTGACAGAACAAATGGAAATGTTACTAGTGCCCACTCAAGCAAATCGATGAACAATGGGAAGATAGTGAAACAGAAATATGAGTTTCTGCAGCACGTATGAGGGCTATGACAAGTCCTCACAGGTAGAATTAAAGGTCTAGGGTCACATCCAGAAAAGAATAGTGGATGATATGGCAGATAACTGTGTATAATGATATTTTATACAGACTGCATTAACTTACTAACTTTTAAGTAGACAGTTCTGTATGTCAGTCTATTTGTTCGACTTATTGTATAGAAACTGTAGATCTAGAACTTGAAACATTTTCAGTTTTCGTTTTGTTTTGGGATCCCGTTCAGCGATGCTTAGGGGTTACTCCTGGCTCTGCACTCATAAATCACTCCTGGCAGTGCTCAGGTGACAATATGAGATCCTGGAGATTGAACCAAGTTAGCAGCATGTCAGGGTGGCACCTTATCTTCAGTACTATCGCTCCATCCCCAGTTCTAAACCTTCAAATGAACATTTTAGATGACTAGGTCTTTATTTTTAAAAAATGTAAAATGAAATTCATTCATTTTGTGCTCATTTTCTGTGAGGGAAAATTAAGATATTTGTCTTTTATGATATATTCTATTTTATATTAGAGTAAGGAAACAAAATAATTCTTATCACAGAAATATGAAAGTTAAAGATTCCTTTTTCTCACATTTTATTCTATGGTTTGTGTATATTAATCACAATATACTTATGCTATTTTTCTTGAAAACAGTGATACCCTGAAGGTATATGAGGAAAATTAATCTGGTAGTGGAAAGAATAGATAGAATTAGCAGCAAGAAATATATCAAGAAGAAGAACTTTGATACCATCACAGAAATCTAAAGGTGATATAACAATTATTTTATTGTGACTGATAGCTGTGGAAATAATGCTAATGTATACCCAAAAGCACATGTATTTAAATATATGTGTTTCATAAAGAAATACAGACAGGTAATGTTAAGTGACAGAGCAGAAAAATTGAGAAAGTAGAACATTTGAAATTATTAAATTAAAAATGTATTAATAGTGGCCAGAACACAACAGCACAGCAGGCAGAGTATTTGTCTTGCCAACTTGGGTTCGATATTCAGCATCCTATATATTCCTGTAGCATTCCAGGAGTAATTCCTGAATGCAGAGCAATGAGTAACCTCTGAACACTGCTGGTATGACTCCCCCCCAAAATTCTGAAAAATTCTGAAAGAACTTAGAAACAATATTTGATTAATAACGTAAACACTTTAATTTTTCCCCTAAATTTTTTCTGAGATTGAATATTCTTTTTAAAAAGTAAGTAGATGAGTGCTTACATAAAATCTTTGTAAAAATTGTTTTTACACTATTTTGATCTGTGTTATTTCCCCATACCATAATTTTTTCTCATTTAAGGAAATAAAAGCCCTACTCTTTTCTTTCAATTTGGAATATTCAGTCACTATTCTTTATTTAAATGAAAGTAGAATAAAAAATGTATGTTAAGTGGTATAAAATCACATGTATTTCTTGTCTTCCCAATGTTCATCGATTTGCTCGAGCGGGCTCCAGTAACGTCTCCATTCGTTGGGAATGAGGTCCATTATTGTTACTGTTTTTGGCATATTGAATACACCATGGGTAGCTTGCCAGGCTCTGCCATGGCTTTGGGTTCATCCCAGGGGGCCCAGTGTTTTTAGGTCAGACCATCAACCATTCCTCCCGGGCACTTGTCTCCTAGAGAATATCTTGGCCCGCCACCACGCACTGCAGGATGGGCAGTCTGGGTTATTGTGTTGCTGAATACTGAATGAACATCAGGATTATCTGCTCTTAGCCGGGAGCGTTGCAGGTGTGGCTGTGGTATCCAGCTGTGTCGACGGGTATAAAATATTAATGGAAAATAATAATCTCCTATTTTTGACAGAATAAAATAGTGTGAAGATGTCTGACAAAGTCCGAATAATACTCCTAGCTATTAGCTTGCTTTGAGGGTTCAGAGATATAACATGTATATATTTTGAATACTTAACTACAGGTTATTGCTATTGAATTCTATTTAATTTTATGACATTACTTTACTATAGCACTTGCACTATGCGATGGTTTAGTGACTGAGATGGACAGGCAATTCAAGAGTACAACTTTCAGGGCCAGAGCCATAGTCAGTGGGTAGGACATTGGCCTTGAATGTGACCAACCTGTGTTTGATCTCTGGCATCCTATATGGTCCCCCAGGCACTGCCAAGAGTAATTCCTGAGCGCAGAGCCAGTAGTAACCCCAGAGCACTGCCAGGTGTGACTCAAAAAAGCAAAACAAAAAATAGTTCAATGATGACTTATTCTGACTCAATCCAATAATAAGAGAAATACTACAGATTTACTTCTACCAAAATTAATACACTTCAGTGATTTCATATATTTACCTATGTTTTCAACTAACAAGAATATAGAGAATGGGAGATTTTTAAAAAGAATTTTTGTCTTGTTTAAAGAGTATGTTCAAAATGCCGATCTAAAAATCCCACTAAATTTTGGGGCCAAGCAATAGTCCAGTGGGTAAGGCGTTTGCCTTGCAAGTGGCTGACCTGTGCCAGCTGGCCCGGGTTCGATCCCCAGCATCCCATACGGTCCCCTGAGCACTGCCAGGAGTGATTCCTGAGTGCAGAGCAGGAGCAACCCCTGAGCATTGCTGGGTGTGACCCAAAAAAGAAAAGAAATAAAATTTAAAAAATCACTAAATTTTGAATTATTCATATTCAGAAGTTCTATTTGTAAGGCATTTGCCAGCACTTAGAAAGAAATATGATTGCATTCACAGTTTCTCTTTGCTATTTGCTGATTTGGATAGTAATCAAACCGATTGATAGCTTCTACTTCTTGGTAGTATGTATCGATGCTTTGTTAAGTGGAAATCACAAATTGCTTGAAATTTATTCAAAACAAGTCTCACATTTCAATAACTAAGGTCATTTTGACATTTGGAATAACTGAACCTGTTGCTGGTCTTACTGCATTTTGTTTCTTGTTACTTAGAAGTGAATAGAGAATAAATATCCAGCCATGAAATTCAAGGCTTGTCTGAAGAATGATGGCTAATATTTTCATTCTTTCAGAGATTATTTAAATATGATTTTAAAATAGTACAAAGTGTTAGAAAATATGCAAAATAGCAACAACATATTATATGACTTAAGTCAGAGACATGAAGATATAAAAACATTTAGAACACATTCTCAGTGAATTATACACTATGTCTTCTCTGAAATAGGTAAATTTAAATATGAATCACTTAACAACTTAAAACTCTGCTTTGTGGTAGGTCCACTGTGTCATTCACTCACCTGCTCTCCTACTTGCTATCATTTCCTAGGTTTCCTCAGTACTAGTCAAGTTTTCATATTTTTTGTTGCATACACAGGATACCCATCATCTGCTTCTCAGTACTGATATTAAACAGGAATAGATAAGCTGTATGTAGTTCGAATTATCTAACAATTTTTTTTTGAGCTGGACATGTAATGTGATTTGGAGACGACCGCTGGACTAGAGCTATTACCGACTGGATCCCACGGGATGTCAAAAGATAACGTAGCCGCCCACCTACAAGATTGTCAGACTTCTTTGTCAAGACCCTGAAGGAACGGTTTGAGGCTCTTTGTATTCCTGAAGCAACCAGATGCCATTGGGCTACATTGGCATGTGATAGGGTCAAATGGAAATATTACTGGCACCCTCTCGAGCAAATCAATGAATAATGGAATTCAAGTGATCAGGACAATAAAGTTATAGATATATTTAAGTAAAATTCTTAAGATAAACTTTGATGCCCTTGACTGCTTGGAATATGTATTCAATAAATAGGTTTGGAAAAATGAACACATTATCTCAGGGTCACAACATGACTTATTTTTCTTATATGTTTATAAATTATATATTTACTTTTAACTAATAAGAATAAGCTATATATAACATTAAGAGTTTCACAGATTTAGGGCTAGAGAGATAGTACAGATTGCATTATGCTAGCAAAAGTGTGATCTCTGAACTAGCTATGATCCCCTTTGAACAGCCAGAAACTACCCCTGAGCATAGATCTAGGAACAAGGCTGCACCATCACTAAGTATGGCCCCCTAAAAACAAATAAATAACTAAAAAGTGTTTCAAATATTTTCAGATGGTGTCATTTATCAATACGTCTTTGTTGTCTACCTCCCTGCTACTCAAGGTAGATAGGGAATGCCAATATTTTCCATATGTTAAAACTTGTATTTCAATATTTACTGTCTTTTCCACAAAGTATGGGTTGAAACTCAAACTAATATTAAGAAGAAAAGTTGAATTCTAGCCATGAAGATAAGAATTTTTCAATTCTGAAGTAATCTGACTCATCACAAAACAACCTGCATTAATATTAGCTATGAGTGCTTATCGATGGAGTAATAATGATATAAACAAAAATGTTAATAGAATAAATGCTTTTAGTCAATTATGAAACAGTTTCAATTAAATCTATCACTTCTTATATGCCTATCTATACATCAGACAAACATTGATTTTGTATTAACACACTAATATATAAACATGGGTCACTTGTCACTGTCACTTGTCTCCCCATTGTTCATCGATTTGCTCGAGCTGGCACCAGTAACGTCTCCATTCACTGAGAATGAGGTATATTATTGTTACTGTTTTTGGCATATTGAATACACCACGGTTAGCTTGACAGGCTCTGCCACGGCTCTGGGTTCATACCGAGTAAAATCTCACATACAAACTGAATGTATATGAATGTGGTGAGAGGGCAAAAAGTGGTGGTGGGAATAGTATTTCTTACAGTTTAAACTATGTTTTAAATAGAAAGCAAGTTTTTCCATTTGCTTAAAAGTGACCAGCAATAAATCCAGAAATAGATAAAGGCAGATTTTTAAGCATCTGAATTTAGGAAAAAATGCAGTAACTTTACTCTTTAATGTAGTATACTCACCATTATTCATAATGGACTCCAGCCTTTGGCCAGATCTTCAAATGGGGCTCACTTTAAGGGGTGGAGATACATAGATATGAAAAAAGTGGAGGAAAATATAAACAAAGTATAATGCAATTCCAAAACTGGAGGCGAAAAAAATTGAGGTTTGGGATAAATATTCCACATTCTCATGAGCTTTCCTTTAGATCACTCCAATTTATCCTAAGTACACTAATTAACTGACAGATCTTGAAATCTTTTTTTTTTTTTTTTTTGATTTTTGGGTCACACCCGGCAATGCTCAGGGGTTTCTCCTGGCTCTGCACTCAGGAATCACTCTTGGCGGTGCTCGGGGGCCATACCGGGATCGAACCCGGGCCAGCATGGGCTGGCCGCGTGCAAGGCAAACACCCTACCAGCTGGACTATCGCTCTGGCCCCAGATCTTGAAATCTTAACCACTATCCTAGAAATACCAATCTGACACCGACACATGATTACATCTAAGATGACATTTATTAACAGCTCAATTGATAAATGTGTGCTATCGGAAGTTAATTACATCTCTAGACAGATCTCTTGCAACTATGCTTCCAAATCTAGACTGTTTAACTAAATATTCATTATTTTGTTGAGCTTGAAAATAATAAACTTCTTAATTCACACTTATTGGACTTTTTTTTTAATTTACGTGTTGAAGTTTAATGGGGATTAATTCAGTATCTTAACTTAAGGTTATTGTTTGTTTTACAAACTTAAACTTAGTATATTTTATGTGCATCAGACTATGAACACTATACATTAAAAGTATAAAACCATATATTACATTATGAATATGATACATAAAATATAAAATTATTTTAAAAGCATTACCTTTAGGAGGAGAATTTGGTAAAAATAGTGAAGAACAGCATAATAGAAAGAAAATAGAACTAGGTTCATAAAATATATCATTTTTAGAAAACTCTTATCTTTATGGAAACTTTATCTCTCTTGACCTTGTTTCCAAATCTTGAAATAAATGAACTGTAAGTTCCTTTGAGTCATGATCCTTTCACTATTCCCTACAAGAGAGGAGTGAGCATTTTTCAAATCAATTTTATTAATGTGCCATGTAGCTCTATTCACATTCCAACCCAAAGCACAACTGTTCTAAATTATTCCTTGTTGTTAGTGCCTGTCAAGATTTCATGATTGCTTTATATTCATGATTAAAATACTTTTTGTAAAAACTGAAGTCGATACCTGTACTTGAAAGTAACTATTTCGTACTTTCAAAGCTTGGGATTACATAATGGAGAATTCCTTAAAATTATTTGAACAGTAATTGGAAATGTCTCTAAGTCTTTTATTTATATGCAGTACTTTCTTTTATTATTCAAAACAAAATCATATTATTTATAGAGGCAAGTACTATCTCTTTTATGATGTCCAAGTCCAAAAAGAGAGACCTGGCAAGATTTACATTTTCTACTCCGTCCACTCTTTGTCAATTGTCAATAAAAAGAAAAGAATACTAGGAAAACATTTGGAGAGTCAAAAGAAGTATAAAATGTAGAAATTTCCCTTAAGAAGTTCATAGTGTAATGAAGAAAAAGAAACACAAAAAACAATTACAGTAAAGTATGGTAATAGGCTCTTAAGTAAATAGGAAAAGTAATAGAATAACATAATGAAAAAGCTGGTTAAGAATAGTTAGATTGAAGAAATCAATTTTAGAAATAAACCTATTTTTTGTTATTTTCAGAGCTTCTACCAAATTATAATAATCATGATAATGAATTATAAACATTGTAATATAACTGTTTAGTTGGTAAAATAAGCTGATCATGCAAAGACAATATAAATCATGTAGAGGATAAATATTCTAAAATCACATTAACATCATCAAAGTCATTTAATTAAAAATATTATAAAAAGTATAAACCCATTATAGCTCCAGATTTCATTACCAACTTCATTAGTTGGTATCTCTTTTTAGAAAATATCTTTTTACTTTGAATGTCAGGATAAATACTACTTTGTTACTATTTTTGATAATCCCTTTCACTAGAAATAATTATTCTAGAGGCTGAAAATTATTTGTTTTGTTGTTGTAGCTGGTTAGAAAAATAAGGATGAAAATATTTATTTTTATATAAAATTATAAAAATATATTTATATGAAAAATATATCGCATGAGACCAGAGCCAGTATGAGATCCAAGGCTAGGGACTAGGAACTGGTCAATGATTGGAAACTTGCTGTAAGTGTCTGGATGGACAGTGTTAAAAGGAGTTATGATAAAGAAGGGACAAGTATAACAATGATAGTTGGAAATGATCATTTTGGATGGGAACTGAGTGCTGAAAGTATGTAAAGGGATATACATGATAGCATTTCAGTATTTGCACTGCAAACTACAAGGCCCAAATGGAAACAGGGCAGGGAGAGGGAGAGAAAGAGGGAGAGAGAGAGAGAGAGAGAGAGAGAGAGAGAGAGAGAGAGCCTGCCATAGAAGCAGGATCGAAAGTGGAGGGAAGGTACAGGTACAGAGGTGGTAGGAAAGGGACACTGTTGAAAGTACAGGTGTCTGAACATTATATGACTGAAATGCAGTTATGAACAACTTTTGTGACTGTTTATCTCATTGATTCTAAAGAAAAATTAATTTAATTTAAAAATAGAAGAATATGATTATGGACAGTGTCCATAAATCTCTAAACATTCATTATTTCTATTAGTTGTCAATTGCTATGGGGGGGTCAGAGCAATAGTGTAGCAGGTAGAGCGTTTGCATTGCATGTGGTTGAATCCCCGGCATCCCATATGGTCCCCCAAGCACTACCAGGAGTAACTCCTGTGTGCAGAGTCAAAAGCAAAAAAAAAAAGTCAATAATTGCTACGATTTTAAGTAATGTAAATTTAGTATAGCTTAAAATAAAATATTCATGGAACTGTGTGATAAATAAGCAATTATGTGCTTTGTCATATTTAATAAATTCACCACTAGTTAAGTAACAAAAATTTCAATAAAAATTTACTATTTATGAAGGAATACATAAGAATAAATGTTAAATGTATTTCAGTTCATATGAAATATGTTCAAGTCAATACAACAGTCCCAGATGAGGAAACTGTACCTCCTATAAAACTCATGTTCCTTCTCAATTATTCTGTATGCAAGGTAAATAATAGCCTGATGACACAAGAGGTTATTAGCAGGTTTTTAATTGATTAATTAATTTTTTGTATGATCCTGGTGGTACTTAGCTCTTAATTATGATTCTGTGGTCAGGAACCAACCTGGTGGTTCTTGGAATACCATATGCTTTGCCACATATTGAAACCAGGTGGATGCCTTATACATTACATCCCATCCAATCTGATGTTCTCCTTCTGGTTTACCAGTGTTGCTGCTGGTGCATGGTATAGGATGGCTGAAATTTTTAGCAAGATTATACCTCTGGAGTTGCATTTGAACTGGGTGGCTTTGTGAGTGTATGTGTGACTGTCATGGCTTCTAGAAGTGCAGGGAGGTATGGTTGGGAACCAATCCCAGACTCTGAAAGCCTGAAGATTTCAGTCTGAAATCCCATATACCTGAGTTTTTCAACATATTGCTTTCTTGTTAAGGCTCATCTTCAGAAGTGGGGGTTTGGCGTAGACTTGTCAGATTGTGGAATGTGGAGGTTTTCAGCTGCCCATGCTCTGGGAAGGTGTGGGGAATCGCCTGGCCCCTGCCCCTCCTAGGTATCTAGGTGAGCATCTCTGCATCATGTTGATCTCTCCTGAGATTTATATTATGGAGTCTCTCGATCACGGCCAGTAAATGATCTTCTTAACTGAGGCTTCTGATCTCCTTCAAGGTTAATTTATGAGCTCTGAAATGCCAATAGGTGAGCCTGTATGGCTGAGCCGGAGGCAGTTTGTTGCATGGCTCCACATTCATAACTTTGGGTGGCTTAATCTCACCAGTCACTTGGTTCTAAGTTGTTGAAGTCTGGCCAGAGGCACAGCAGCAATTCTGGGGGTATCAGAAAACCCTCAGGCTGCTGGTGCATTTGCCCCTCCAGTCCAGGTTAACCTGCCATGTCCCCTGGGCCCCAGTAGCAATGGCAACACTGGCCCCAGCAGGGGCCACTGAAATGGACCTTGCTGCTTTTTCATGTCTTGGGCACTCTGGGTGGGCTGGAGCCACCATTCTAGCAGAACCTGGCCAGGGGGCATACACCTCATCAGGGTCTTCAGACAGCTGGTGCTCAGGGAAGTTATTTTTCATAGCATGATGCATATGGCATGCGGGAGTGTAGAGGAAATGGTGATGGAATCTCCCTGCCAGGAATCCGGAGGAACCTCCTTGATCTCAAAACCTATGCTCCACAGTGATGTCAAATTGCACCCAAAGCACCCTACTCAGATGCATTACAACTCTGTTACCATGCAGAGCATTGAAAGTCATGGGGCTCTGCCTGCTGGAAGCCATGTTGTTGTCATCCTTATGTGACACATTCCAGGCCGGCGTTTCAGAGTGGATGAGTGGTTTGTTCAGAGTGTTGAGAGCTGCAGTCCCTCTGCCAGCTTCAGAGATTGCTACTGCACAGCTACCACCTTGCCGACATCTAGGGAAATAATTTTAAATTTTTCATTCAAGTGAAAATTACTCATGAGCAAGATGCTACGTATTAAATAGTAATGAGAGAAACTTGTAGCTTCCTTGGTATAAGATCATAAATCTTTATATTTCTGTTGATTAGCTTAATAATATTTCAGATGCAATACATACTGAAGAATTCTTAGTTTTGAGATGAATTTTTTTTTCAATTTTTTATTATACCACCGTGAGACATACAATTACAAAGGTGTTCATAATTGGTTCTTGGTAATACACTATTCCAGCACCCATCCCTCAACCAGTGCCCTATTTCCACCACCAATGTACCCCACCCTCCCTCCCACCCCCAGGCTGCCTCAATAGCTGGTACCCCGCTTACTTTTTCTCTCTGTCTCTCTCTGTCTCTGCATCTCTGTCATTAAACAAATGACTTCTTAAAAGTATGACACAGATTTTTCAACTCATGAGGGACAGACGCCAATTATGTGCCTCTGCATACACAATTAGGTGTGTACAAAACGCTTTAAACACTGAAGGAAAATGGTTCTGTGTTCCAACCAACATAGAAATTCTCCAGTCATGGGTGTAGATTTTTCAGTAATTTGCTAATTAGAGTGAGCTGTATTGAGAAAAGCATATAAGATATTTCATTTTTATTTATTTTGGGAAAAGGATTTGTTTTGAAACCAGAACAAGAGGTGCTCAGGGAAAAGTGCAGAGTATTAGGGGATGAAACTGGTTTGGTTTTGTGCAAAGGGAAACACTGTGTTCCCTGTACATTTCTCTTCTGACCTGGGCCTGATTTTTTTTTAATTTGTTGTCTTTCTGATTTTATATCTTAATTTTCAGAAGTACAGTGACATAAATGTAGAACAAATCCTGATTTTGATTTTTAAAAAAGTGAATATGATATACTGTTTTTACACATGCACACATACATAATAAATTAGTATGATATAAAGGGCAAATGTCATTGAAGTAGAACATAATAAAACTTATTTGGAGATAAATCATATAATGTCCTTGATATATACTAGATAGACTAGACAGTCAATCGAAGAATTTTCAACATTAAAATTGCAAGAGTTGGTGGAAATTACTCAAAAATGTATAGAAAAACAGTTCCTCAGTATGAAAAAATAAGAAAATTTAAGAGATTGAAAGATAGAAATATTGTATCCATTTCAAGAGAAAGTTAGAGAACCATCTTATTTGAAAATTTGGGTATACTAAAATAAATATTACTACCCCTGATTTTTCTGCTTGGAAAAATTAATAGTCTCTAATCTTAAGTATTGTAATTTGAATTTCTATTTTTTTTTTCTTTTTTAGGTCACACCTGGCAATGCTCAGGGTTTACTCCTGGCTCTGCACTCAGGAACTGCTCCATGTGATCCTCCAGGGACCATTTGGGATGCTGGGAATCAAATCCAGGTCGGCTGCATGCAAAAAATTCCCTACCTGCTGTACTATCACTCCAGCCCCTGGATTTTTACTTTTAAAAGCTAAAAATCATTTACTGATGTCCTAATGTATTTTGTTTATTTGTACCTACCTTATATACACCATAGAAAATAGAAATACATAAATAAGCTTATCAAGCAAAATAAAGGGACATGTTGATAAAATGAGAAAAATGTATATTTAAGAATAGATCTTAGTAATGTAAAAATGGCAGCCATTTTTTCCTCAACTCATTATACTTACATCTTGGGTTTGATACATTGTTATTTTTAAATAGGAACATCTACACAAATCTACCGATTTATTTTTTTCTTCTTTTTTTTGAGTCACACCCGGCAATGCTCAGGGGGCTCTCCTGGCTCTGTACTCAGGAATTACTCCTGGTGGTGCTTGGGGGACCATATGGGATGCCAGGGAATGAACCCAGGCAGGCATGGGCCAGCCGCATGCAAGGCAAACGCCCTACCTGCTGGACTATCGCTTCAGCCCCAAATCTACCGATTTCTAATACTTCTGATGAACCTTCAAAAACCTCAACAAAATTTTAGCAAACTGAATTCAGAAACACATTTAAAAGATCTATTCAAGGAAGTTAAAAACTGTGAAACACTGAACTTTAGCTAATGTAGCTATGTCATATCAACAAAAAGAAACTAAAATGCAGATGAGTATTTCAGTAGATGAAGTAAAAGCAATAGACAAGATCCTACATAGATTTCTGCTCAACACTCAACTTTCTCAATAAAGTAGGGATAAAGCACAAAAAGGCCACACATGGTAAGACCAAAGGTAATATCACTTGATCACTTGATATCCCATTATTCATCAATTTGCTCGAGTGGGCACCAATAATATTTCCATATGACCCTATCACGTGCCAATGTAGCCCAATTGTATATGGTTGTTTCAGGAATACTAAGAGCCTCGAACCGTAAGTTCAGGGTCTTGATAAGGAAATCTGACCATCTTGTAGGTGGGTGGCCACTCAATCTTTTAACATCCATGGGATCCAATCGGTAACAGCTCTAGTTCAGTGGTCATATCAAGATCGCATTATATTACCAGCCCATCTGATTTTTGATGCCCTGGCAAAAGAAACAGTGCCCTTGAATTTGGAACAGCAACAGTGGTCGGAACTATGGATTCCTTCTCTCACTTGAGTGAGGCATGATATTCTAAGCATAGCTCTTTTTATACCTCTTTGGGAGACTTGAATAGCATTCTCATCCTGCTTTCCTAGGGCCCAGGTCTCCGAGGCGTATGTTAATGCAGGAAGAATGGTGAAGTCAAAGAGATGTTCCCGGAGCCAGAGGTTCTTTGTCCTTTAAGCTATTTCTTCAATGTTTTTGAAGGCAGTCCGTGCCACTCATTTCCTCCTGCGCAGCTCAGGTTTTATGTCGTTTATCATGTTGACTTCTCGACCTAGGTACACATAGCTGCTGCATTCAGAGATGTTTGTTCCATTGAACAAATAAAACAAACAGAGATGTTTGTTCAAATGGAACAAACAGAGATGTTTGTTCCATTGGTTCCATTAGGGCCTCTGGAACTAGTTCATTTTTCAGATGAACTGTAGATCTATCTTTCCACATTCTCGGTCTAAGTCAGCCAGTATTTGTGCCGCTTGGATGATGTTTGGTGTTATTAGAACGATGTCATCAGTGAAGCAGAGGTGGTTAGTTACAGACCGTCTATCTTCACTCACATTCCTTCCCATTCTAATTGTCACATGATATGCTCGAGGGTGGAGCTGAAGAATTTTGGTAAAATGGTATCACCCTACTGAACCCCTCTTTTGACATCCATGATCACTTCTTTATAGAATCGTGAGATCCTGGTGGTGAATCTGTAATACAGCTCATGAAGGATCTTGATGTATTGGGTTTGAACGCCCTGTTTTGCTAGGGTTTCGATGGCGGCTTCAATCTCCACGCAATCAAAGGCATTCTTTAAATCAATGAACGTGAGACAGAGTGTCATCTTGAATTATCTAGACTTTAATGAGAGCCCGGAAAGCTATTGAGAGTATTCCACCTGCACAGCAGAATCTGCAAGCTGTCCAATGCGTATTCAATATGCCAAAACCAGTAATAACAAAGATGAGCCCTTAATAGTTAATACTAAGTGGGTCTGACCAGAGAGAAAGTACAGTATGTAGGGTGCTTGCCTGCCATGTGCCTGAATTTAATTTTCAGCATCTTATATGGTTGCTGAGTAATGTCTGAGTCCACAGTCAGAAGTTAAAGGAGAGCATTGCCAGGTGTGGCCCATCAGCAAAGCATACAACCCAAAGTAGTAAACGTTAAACTGCTTGAAATGACACAACACCATATTTCAAGAAGTAAATTAATTCTTCTGCAAGTATCACTGTATCACTGTCTTCCCGTTCATTGTCGATTTGCTCAAGCGGGCAGCAGTAACATCCCCATATGACCTGTCTCATGCAAGTAGAGTCCAAGGGCACCTGCTTGCTCCAGGAACATAAAGAGCCTCAAACCATTCCATCGGGTCATGGGAATGAGGTCTCTTCTGCAAGTAAAATTTCTAAACATAATCATAAGGTAATGCAAATAAAACTAACAAACAAAATTTTAAGACATTAATAAAAGCAACATTTTAAATTGGCCAACATCCCTAAATTCTGTTCAACATTAGTAGCAAGTGGTTTATAAAATATTTTAGAGGGCATATAAAATTATTGCACTACTTTGAAAAATTAATTGATATTTATTACAGAAAACTAAAAGTAATACAAATTCCATTAATGAAGAATATAAAATTACTGGTGGAATTAGTGATATAGTCATAAAATTACTGGTATACTCATAGATTATAATAACATCTGACCATATAAATATAAAACAGCTAAAGAGAGAGATATAAACTTAGAAAATAATTACATAAAGAAGAAAGAGGCAGATTGAAGTATTTCATATTCATATTTTATTTACATATTCAAATATAGGGATACTATATTTAAGATTAAAACAGTATATGATAATGACTTATGAATTAGTTTGTAATCAGGTTTCCTATTAAGGTACAAATAAAGTATCTTAATTTTATGTCCTTTATATTTTATGTAAAACAATAATAATAGTATTAAATATTCATATTAATAATTTAATAGGTTTCATTTCTGAATCATATGAAGTTTAGGGACTAGAATTAATTGTCATTTATAGTATTTATGTTCATATTTACAAATTAAAAGGAAATTCCATTGCCATTATTCATGCTAAAATTTATTATTTTTTTGCTTTCAGAAAGTACATCTTGATTTAATATTTGCTGTTTAACAGATGGGGTTACAGGGAAAAGAACCTAAATTTCATTCTAATTAACATGCTATTCTACAATACTTTGCAGCCTTAAAGAAAGGCAACTCTGGTTTTTCAACAACCAATGGCACATACTGCTTCTGTGGTAATTTTATCTAAAAAAAATTGTACTTGTAATTAAAGAATCATATAGAGAAAAAATTTGAATAAAATAGCAGCAATTAAGAGCCACTTAGAAAAATTAACATAAATCTCCATCACTTCCCAAAATTCCACATTCAAAAATTCCATATTGGGATAATTACACTTACTTACAACCTTTTTAGAAAAGTAGCCAAGTTGGTTGTATAACTTCCTTCAAAGACTGAGGTAGTAGTTAGGCTACACATAGACAAAGAGGGTCACTATTATTTTTTCATTAAAAAGAGAATTATGGCTTCCAGTTTTAGGAAAATCTTAAAACTGAAGTTATAATTCAAAAGTATGTTCTGTTAAATAACTATTAGTAGACTTAACATTGGATCTATTCATCATGATACAAATAAAATGTCAATAACAACAGGAAGAATGTCTCCAGAAGTATCTGGGAGAATAGTAGGATATTTATGGTGGTGATGTATGTTTTTTGATTATTTAATATAAAAAACTGCTCAATTATTTGGTAGCAGATAAAACCTTATTAATATATCGTTTTGACAGGAAAAAGACTATAAATACTGTTTCATTATGTAACATATTACATTAAAATAATCCCTATAAAAATTAATAATTTCATAAATTAAATTTAGATAATTGATGATTCAACACTTAATTTAAGCATGGTTAAATTAAAGAAGAAACAGATGATTCAGAAAACTTCTACCAGTGAGAACAAAACAGAACTTCAGGCATGGATGCACTGTTTAACAGAGTTCATTCTCGGTATGTTTTCAGAGCTGTATCTGAAATATTCTCTACTCTTGATTGAATGACCTCAGAGTCACTGAGTTTCCCGGCTTATTGGTTTCAATGTTTTTCCTTTCCTCTGAAGGTCATTGTAAGAAATTGTCTTAAATATGCTGCATATAAATTATCCTCCTAGAACAAATGTTCAACACTTTTTATTTTGTATTTTTATCACAGTATATTGTTCAAACCAAAGTAGGTCAAAATATATGAATAAAATATATCCTATTTCTGTATAATATCCTAGTTAGGCATTACAAAGAACTGAGCTTATGAAAGCTCTACTGTTCTACCTTCCAAATTCAACTCTTTGTCCAGTGATTGTTGTTCAGTAAATGATACTTGTCATTCTCTCATTCTTAATATAGAAAAACAGACATTCTTTAAAATGACAGCTAAAAATGGTTCTGGTAAAATATGAAGTAAAAACTGCCATTCACTTTTAACACTGTCTTGTGAAAGTCTATTTCACTTAGCATAAATTCCAAGTTACTAACTTTGCTATACAAAGCCTAGGCAAAATTCATTTTCGGATTCTTCTCTGACCTTACCTTTCACTATTCTCCAAGTAATTCTGTCCACACACCCAGATTATCTATTTTGTATTTTCTGCATTCTTCAAACATACCATGGTTTCTTTGCAATAGCTATTTCCCCTCTGGAGTGTGTAATTTGCTGCCTTATTTTTATTGAAATAAGTTCCCCTTTAGAATTTTTTTTCCTTCTTCACCTTATCTAAAATATCCCTCAGTAAGTCCCCTTGAATCATTTAAATCTAGTGCAAGAACTTTTAAGTCAGCATGTAAGTTTCTATATTCTTACTTTGTAAACAAATTCATAAAAGTGCTTGCTAATGTAAAGCATTCTGGTAAATGCTATGTAGCTGACTTTCTGAAACAAGAAAGAAAATTTAAACATTTTAAAAGTTAAAAAAAAGTCCTAAATTTCAAGTCTTCTGATTTTAAGCTATGAACATGTCACTGAACATGAAGTGGGAAGAAATACTAACTACTGAATGGAGATCTCAGTTAGCACCAGTATGGACAATCATAACATAAATACATCTTGGAATACTGAACACAGAATTTACAAGTTCTGAAGAGTCCTTTATGTAGACTTTGTGAGAATAAAAAATATACTATTGTCTTATTAAGTCATTACAATGATGTTTTTGCTATTGCAAAGATTCTAATTTGTACACAAGCTTGAAGCAGTAATCAGAAAACAGAGATTACATTCAAAGGTATTAATTTAAAAGACAGTGATGAAGGTAGGCCCCATGGATGGGTTATGTGAGGTGGGAGGGGGAAAGAGTTGGCCACTTTCTTCCCAGACCCCTCTGCCTCCCGGGACCCGCTGGGCAGTTTTGTCACTTGTCACTTGTACTCCCATTGTTCATTGATTTGCTCAAGCAGGCGCCAGTAATGTCTCCATTAGTTGGTAATGAGGTCCATTATTTTTACCGTTTCTGGCATATTGAATACACCACGGATAGCTTGCAAGTCTCTGCCGTGGCTCAGGGTTCATCCCAGGGGTCCAGTCTTTTTCTATGTCAGACCATCAACCACCCAGAGCGCACGGGGCAAAGTCCTGGGTGTAGACAATCCTGTCTCTTGTCTAGCTCCTGTCTACACAGCCAGGCACCACAGCCACACTTGCAACACCTCGAGGGACAAACTGGGCAGGCTTAGGACTGATAAAGTTCTGCCATGAGCCCCTGCATAGCATGGGCTGAGCCCCAGCAGCCCCACAAGGTGGCCAACAAGCCACACCTGATGTCCGCTTATCTCTAGGTACAGGAGTTGATTCCCACCAACCGAGATTTCTTAGGGAGCCACTGACTCAGGCTGGAGCAAGGAATTGCTCTTTGCAGGAAAGTAAAGTCAGTCCTAGGCCTTACCCAAGATTTCCTCTGAGTTCTTGTTTCCTCACAGGAAAATAATTTCCGGAGTAGATGAGCAACGAAGTAAAACAGATTTTATTATGGAGGGTTTAGGATAAGGAAGGAGGAGAGAAGGTAAAGGGTAATTCACTCATGGGAGAAAGCTGGCTGCTCCAAAGGTAGAGAGCAAGCTCTGACTGATTTCCAAATGGGGCTTTTTTTCTTCTTGGGCTGGAATGCTCTGGAATCTTCTGCTGGACTATCAAAGGGTGATGGGGATTAAGAGCTGGGCAGCAAAAGGTGGACCCAGCTTCCTCAGGGTCTATTGTTGGTTAATGGGTCTTATCAAGTCTTAATGGCAACAGTTCACTGCCATGCAGCCCCACTGTGCCGCCCCACCGCCTGCATGCCTACATCGGCAGATCAGCAATTATGATGTACAGTACAAGAAATAATAGGAATTCTCCTAAAACTCTTCAAATAAAACAATGTGTAGTGTGAGATTAAAAATAAGTATTAGTCATGATATGTTTATTCCTATAGTTGTTCTATGCATGTTATATCTTGAATTGTTTCATTTTATTTATCTAACAAACCCTCAAAAACTATCACATTAATATTTCCTACACATAGTTATAAATAAAAGGTTCTGAATAATTAAGGACTTTTTTTTGTTTTGCTTTTTGGGTCACGCCCGGCAATGTTCAGGGATTACTCCTGGCTTTTTGCTCAGGAATTACTCCTGGTGGTGCTCTGAGGACCATATGGGATGTCGGGAACAAACCCGGGCCTGCATGGGTTGGCCGCATGCAAGGCAAATGCCCTATCCACTGGACTATTGCTCTGGCCCTAAGTAAATTTTCTTGGAGTCAATGAATAATTATAGAATCTTTTTAAAATATCTTTCCTATGTAAATTAAAATGCAATTATCTATCACCTGACACTTTCTAGAATTGTCTATAAAACACATATAGAAAAGAAATTGGTCAGCAAAGTTGTGATAAAGATGATGCAGCATTGTACATTTTGGGAAGGAATGCAAACTTTTTTTTCTCTCTAAAAATCATTACAGGAGTTTCTCAAGATGGTAAAAACTGATGAACTATGGAATCAACAATTCTGTTTCTAGACATCTACAGAAAGAACTCAAATATGCTACTAAAATTGCATGAATTACTATGCTCACTGTAGTGCTACTCATAGTAGCCCAAAATTTGAAAACAATTCAAGCACACAAGAACAAATGAGTTAATATAGAAAGTGTGGTATATATTCACAAGGGAATCTATTTGGCTATAACAAAAGGTAGTATTTCTTCTTGCTACTGCAGGGACAGAACTCTGGAAGGTCATACTAAACGAAATAACTTGATTATATCACACATAAATTATATAAGAAAACAAAGCAAGAAAACAACAATCTAACACTAATCCTTAGATTTGGACCACAGAACTGATGCTGCCACAGAAGGCAGCAAGAAGAGGGCAGAGAGTCCAATAACTGTGCGAGGAATTTGACACTGATGGTAGGTGTGGTGTGGCAATTTACTACTGAAAATGTGTAATTATTTCACAGGACAATTAATTCTAGGATATGGAAGCCTAAAATGGCCAAGGCAAAGAATATTTTCTATCACAAATAACTCCATTATTAGCAACAAAGCTCCAAATATTTAATTACAATTGTAAGCGTTTTGGTAGAAATTACTTTGAATCATTTCTAGTAAGCTTGTCTTGCCTGTGATTTATTCTTTCAAATTACACTTTATACTTGTTCAAAAGGTAAAAACTAGCACTATAAATATTAACTTTAATTATATTTCATTCAAAGAGTGATTCAAGAAAAAATGCATTTGTATTTTATGTTTGCTTTGAATTAAATTGTCATTTGGAATACTAGACATGAATTAAGGTGATTTCAAAATAAAATCAATATAAAATAATTTGGCTTTCTTTACATAAACAGATAAGAAAAAATAATCAGTTAAAATTCAGTTTTTATTGTACGTCACAAAAAATAAATGACAAAACAGTCTAAGTCCTCCAGATGTGTAATATTATAATGAATCCCGTCTTACTCAATTTTGTTCTTTGTCAAGAGTGTGATTTATTTTTTTTAATCTGATACATCAACATTGTTAATATCTTTCTGTAATAAAAATTGCTTAATAATGATGCAGGTGAGGCAGAAGCAGTGGTGGAGGATCACTGTGTTCCTCTGCAATTCCCAAGTTCTTCAATATTTTCAAAAAATGAAAATACTGAATAATAAAGATGCTCAAACTCAGTGTTGGAAGGTATAAATGTTCATTGGATAGTAGGAGAAAAAAGAAAAAAAATCTCTCCAACTGGGGAGGAACTTAATATAGGACTGAGTTAATTATGCTTATTTTTGTGGGGTTCTTATAAGAAAACCAGGTCTTTGAGTTACAGGGAATGTAGGGAAGATAAGGGTTTCCTGTAGACCCTTTTAAATGGAAATTGAGCTCTTGGAAAACTTTACAGAGGATGTGAATCTAACAGATCCCTGTCTAGGCATTTGTCTTAATTTTTTTTCCATTGTCTTAGCCTGCCTGTGAGGCTAAGCTCTGGAGCAAAATTTTATGATGGACAATCTTTAACTCCTTGTTTATCAGAAAAAGCCCAGGAATTTGGAGAAAGCAGAAAAATGTATGATGGGCCTGCCCCAAAGAAGATTGCTCACACCAGCTGAGGATAAACTGAGGCTTCCTCTTTCAATAATGTTTCAGAATTTTATCAAAGATACTGTAAGATACTGGCACCTTGCTTTATATTAGCATAGTGACATTTGGGAAGAAAATTCAAAAAGCTTTCATATTTTCATGTAAAGGCCCAGGTTCAATCCTTACCACTGCATCCTCCTCCTGAGCACTACTGGCGGTGAAACCCAAGTAATGAGCCAAGAGTATTTCCAGTACTCCTTAGTCTATTCCCAAACAACCAAAGTTTAATAGACTGCAATCATCAGCATGAAAATTTTTCCTTTATCCATTCCAGTATTTAGAGTACATTTTGGGGGTGTACCTCCAACAGCACCTGGGAGCTATCCCTGCCTGTATAGTCAGAAGTGATGCTGGTGTTACTCTTACAACCATAGTTGTGCTAGGGATTCAAAGTGGGATCAGCAGAATTAAAGACAAGCACTTTAATGGATGCGATAGCTTTAACACCAATTCTTTTGAGTAAACTTGTTATGGTAATCTAACCTATTACCTATCTATCCTGTTACTGGTGCCCGCTCGAGCAAATTGATGAATAATAGGATGTCAGGTGATCAAGTGATCCTATTACCAGCTATTTATTGATACCAGGGAACTTCTTTCTCTGCATTCACTCAAAAGAGTTACACAAAATTTTATGATAGATATCAATATTGCATCAATACTATCACATGGCGTATATCATGACTTTTCTCTGACAAAAGGTTAGAAGCATAAATAATTTAGAATGGTTTCAAGTGCATTGAGAGTATACCACCTACATGGCAGAGTCTGGCAAGGTACCCATGTTTTATTTGTTATGCCATAAACTAGTAACAATTATGGAACTCAATTCCATGACCTGAAGAATGGCTTGAGGCTATTCCTGTTCTAGGAGCAAGAAGATGCCCTTGGGCTACACTTTCTTAAGACAGGACATAAGGAGATGTTACTAGTGCTCACTGGAGCAAATCAATGAACAACAGGAAGACAGTAACAGTGACAGTGACAGTGAAGTTCATAGCCTGAATGAACATGAAACAAACTCTTTGCTATAGACAGAACGTTGATATGGAAGAAACCTGGGACCTTGGGAGACTAATTAAGCTATCCGCATTTATCCGGGTGACACAGATGCACCCGGCAGAGCAGAAACCAGCTTTCCCCATGTGATTTACGTCCAAATGACCAGGAATATTCTACCGACCACTCTGAGAGAGCCCCACAAAGTAATGAAAATATAGCGCCCATACGGCAGAGCCTGGCAAGCTGTCCGATGCATGTTCGATATGCCAAAATCAGTAACAGAAATATTTATTTTCCTGACACCAAAAGAGCCCTTAATACGGCAGCAGTAAGAAAGGTGACAAGCAGTACCTGATAAAATTTCACGGCCATCCTAGGCTGCCAAAACGAAGAAGGACTAAAATGACTGTCTGTAATTTCAATGCACGTACGCTGGCATCAGAAGCATATATTGAGGATCCGATGGCGCAAGGGGCAAAAGATCAAGTACAACATCATTGTTCTGACTGAGACGAGGAGGCATCAGTCACATCACTCTGTATTTGAAACCTGAGAAGAATTGTTCCTTGGAACATGTGACAAAAGAGGTGTTGGTGGCGTTGGTGTCCTTGTCAACATGAACATGGTCATCAACATTGATTCATTTGAATGCCTAACAAACCGAATAGGACGATTACACTTGAAGAGATGTGGCCCACTAACAGGACTTTCTATCTTCATTGTCTACGCACCAACATCCACATACAAAGAAGATGAAATTGAGAAATTTTACAAGGATTTGGGGGAGTTCTATAAAAAAGATCACACCTTTTACAAGATCATAGTCAGTGATTTTAATGCCAAGATAGGACCGAGAAGATCAGCTGAAGAACTCCACATCGGGACCCATGACCTAGAAAGGAAGGAAAAGGGTGAGAGACTATCTGAGTTCATCATGTCCACCAAGACCATTCATGGGAACTCACAGTTCCAGAAGGCTGAAGCGAAATGTTGGACATGGGAATCTCCTGGCAGACAGTTGCACGATGAAATTGATCATACCATCTTCAATTGATGGTTTTGTCTGACCTATGTAGCTGTCGTCCAAAATTCCAAACACGATCGGACAACCTTCTCCTTCATGCAAAATTCTACTTCCCACAACGGGGAGAAAAGGCTGCAAAGCTTAAGAGAACTCCCAGAACGACCACCAACTGAGAACTCTTTGGCACCATTGCAGCAACATGGGAAGATACCATCATTGACAACATCAATGAAGAATACAACTGACTGGTTCAGCACCTCCATGATTGTGCGAAGAATTCCGAGATAGAGAAAGACACAAAAGGACGCTTGTCTTCAGAAACTCTTGAGCTCATTCACCAACATGGCAAGGCACAAGCCTCAGGAGACCAAATGCTAATGTCCAAGCTTGTTAAACAGTGCAGAGAAGTGATAAAAGAAGACCTAAAAGACAGAAGAGCAGAAATACTGGAAGATACAGCAGAAGCTGGGAAAAGTATTCGCAACACCCACCTGTCCTCCAACTATAAGACCAAGAGGACTGCCCTCCAACTCCCTGATGGATCTATCACATCTTCCAGAAAGGCAATGGAGAAGATTATCCATGACTTCTACTCACATCTCTTTGATAGCCATACCCACCTGCCCACATACCAAATTCCACAGGATGGATATGCCATTCCCAACGTTCTCCCTTCTGAAATCCGACATGCCATCTCGTCGGTAAAGAAGGGAACAGCACCAGGCCCAGACAAAGTCAGACACGAATACCTGAAGAATCTGTCGTCGGTACTCATCAATACACTAGCTTGGCTCTTCACACACTACCTGTCCGAATGCAAGGTGCCCTCCCAATGGAAAACCAGCAGGACAGTTCTACTGTTCAAGAAGGGAGACATTCATGACATTGGCAACTATCGCCCCATCTGCCTGTTGTCCGTCATCTACAAGCTGTTTACACGAGTCATCCTGAACAGGATTAGCAGAACACTAGATGAAGGACAACCATGAGAACAAGCAGGCTTCCGGAAAGGATTCAGCATAGTTGACCATATCCACACAGTAACCAAGCTATTGAGGTTTATAGGGAGTACAAGATGCCGCTCTGTCTCACATTCATTGATTTAAAAGAAAGCCTTTGATTCTGTGGAGACTGAAGCGGGTCATTGAAGCCCTAGCCAAACAATATGTTCAATCCCAATACATCAACAACCTTCGTGAGATGTGTTACGGATTCACCACCAGGATCTCACCATTCTACAAAGAAGTGATCATTGATGTCAAAAGAGGGATTAGACAGGGTGATACCATTTCACCAAAACTCTTTAGTGCCACCCTCAAGAACGTCATGTGACAATTAGAATGGGAAGGAATGGGAGTGAAGATAGATGGTCGGCAACCAGGACCACCTCCTCTTCGCTGATGACATGGCTCTAATAATACCAACATTAGCCAAGCGGCACAAATGCTGGCTGACTTCGACTGAGAATGTGGAAAGATAGGTCTACAGTTGAATCTAAAAGAAAACCATGTTTATGAAAAATGAACTAGTTCCTGAGGCCCCAGTCACTCTCAATGGAACAACCATCTCTGAATGCAGCAGTTATGTGTACGTAGGTTGAGAAATCAACGTGATGAACGACCTAAAACCTGAGCTGCGCAGGAGGATGAGAGTGGCATGGAATGCCTTCAAAGGCATTGAAGAAATAGCTAAAAGGATAAAGAACCTCCGGCTCTGGGCATATATCTTTGACTCCACCATACTCCCTGCATTAACATATGCCTCAGAGACCTGGGCCATACGAAAGCATGATGAGAATGCTATTCGGGTCTCCCAGAGAGGAATCAAAAGAGTTATACTTGCCATAGTATTGTATTCACCTCTAAATATAGCATTTATTCATGAACCACGTGGCTGCTTGAGGCCGTGCTAGCCGGGCAGTGATAGGCTCGTCTGCTGGCTGGAGTTCTGAAGAGAGTGAAGTCTGGAAGTGGAAAATGGTGGCCCTCATGGCGTGAGCGGGGTTTGTCTGGCTTATTGTGAGGCTCTGCTGAGGTGGCTGAACAGGGCTAGAACCTGTCATCCCCTTCCGGGTGCCTCATTAGTGGCTGGGCACAGGGAGAGCAAGTAGCAGCTCTGCCCCAAGTCTGTAAGTCTCTGGATCAGCATACTTGGGCCAGCTTGAAAAAAAACTGCTGCAGGGTGGGTGTCGATGATCCTGACTCTGATAGACTGTCGCTGGGTGGAGTTCTGAGGACAGGGAAGTCCGATTTGGAAAATGGCGCCTTCATGGAGTGGGGTGGTCGCCTGGCTTGTTGTGAGGCTTTGCTGGGGTGGCAGGCCAGGGCTAGAACCCGCCATCCCTCCGGGCACCTCGTGACCGGCTGGGCACAGGGAGAGCAAGTAGCAGCTTTTGTGTAAGATTTTGTGTAAGGGAGAGCAAGTGTAAGCATGCGCTGATGCAGTATCATCAGTGTCAGATTTCTGTAATCGTACATAAATAGTGAGAAAGAGACAGAGATGTGAGTCTCTGTCTGAGACTCTTTGGAGTATTGTAACTTTATAACAATTTGTTAAATCAGTTACTGTGATCTGCCAACTTTTCATCATTGTATTAATATTGGATACCTCACTCTGTTTGTCTGTTTCCCCAAATCGAATGACAAAGACCCACACTGTAATGCAATAACACACAGAGTTTATTCCAGCTAGCTGGGGCTGATCGCAGGTCCTAGTGAGAACATCTGACCCTGGGGAGAAAGAAAGCTGGGATTATATAGGCCTCCCAAGGCCATTATATGTGTCACAGCCCGTGCAAATCCATATAGTCAATAAACTTAGAGAAAAACATATTTCAAACATTTCATCCTTAAAAGGTCATGCAAACTTAAAGAAAGACAAGATAAGTAGTATGTCCTGTTCCAGTCATGTGCTTAGTTAACCCTGATGATATCCTGGCCATAGCCAGTGGTGAGTCTATACTGCCCAGATGTCCATGACAGATATGTGTGTTCAATGACTTGTTTATCAAGGCCCCAGGGATTACATAGTTGGGGCCTTAGCAGGGCCTAACATTATATTGCTTGACACTTTTATTGCTCCAAGGGTTCGCTCACACATTTGGGGGAGGGGCCACGCTGGTAGAACTTGGAGTGGGGACTTGGCTCCTCCACACTTTCCTCCACCTCCATGACAGCTACTCCAGAAGAGAAACATGCCAGACCCACAGCTCCATCGGCAACGGTCTTAGATATTACTAGATGTTAGGATCAGGTCCTTCCCAGGATCTTTCACATTTATACACTGTATACAGTACTAGGCTGGTTCTAGTTCTGACCTGTCATCCCAGTGAGCCCAGCAGGAAGCCAGAGCAACCCTCACACCATGAAGTCAGTCATTTTCAACATCCAGACTTCATAGCTCATCAAAGCTCCACCCAAGAAAAAAAACTTGATCTTTCCCCTTTGAATTTTATCAATAAATGCTCAAGATGAGAGCCTACTACTGAGAGTACTTTTCCTGTTCCTAGAGCAAGCAGATGCCCCTGGGGTACACTTTCTTGCAATAGGACGTATAGAGATGTTACTGGTGCCCACTCGAGCAAATTGATGAACAATGAGAAGACAAGTGATACCAGTGAAGTGTCTCTTTTATGCTTCTATAATTTTGTGTAAACTTAATTACATTTTAACATTAAATTTCTATAGTTTTCCATGTTGGAATTTTTATTGATATTATATCAACTTTGTATTTTAAAAATTAGAACTATCAGCAGCTTTTAAATTCTCTGATTCACAGAAAAAATATAATTTTACTTTTCTTTTGGGAGAGGGGTAAAAAGTTAGGCAATATTCTGTGGTGTTCACAGCTTACACCTAGCTCTTTTCTCATCAGAAGTGATGGACTCAGAGGACCAAATAGGCTGCCAAGGATAGAATCCAGATAAGCTGTGTGCAAGTCAATCTCTCTACCCTTCTACTTCTTTTGGGGAGGTAGGTCGTTCTTCTATGTGCTACCCAGGGGATCTTAGGTCCCTTCTCCACAGTACCAGTCAACCTAGTAGCTGCTCAATCCTAGAGTTAGGATACAGTGATCCTCAGGATCTACAATGCTAGGGATCAGCAGAGCTACCCTAGTGAGAAGAGGTAAATAAACACAAAATTCCTACATGTCAGTATGTCCACACACAAAAAAATGACCTACTATAAACTTTTCAAATAAAAGCACAATGGTAGAGAGTCATGTACACCTTGGTGGTGAGGCAATAGCTTTATACATGCTAAAAAATTAATCCTAAAAAAAGCAGAAAATATAGCCTCCATAATTTGAGCTCTCTTTTATATTTTTCCTCTGTCCTTGTTGAATTTTTCTTCTATTTGTCTTATTTTTAGTGAACATCATTAAGGCTATTGCTTTGGAACCTTCTTCAGGAAGTTTATATAATTTTGTTGTACAGAGAATTCTTATCAAAGATTTCATTTTGAATCATCAGTGTAGGTGAATTCCTCTGTCTCATAATTATTTGCCATATTACAAGGCCATGAGTTGAGTCTTGGACTGGGTGGTAGCCTTGGTTTCATAGTCATGTGTCGGGAGCTCCGCCGGGGTCCCCAACAGTGCCGGGAAGCGAGGTTCCCTTCTACCTCCAAAGCCGGCGGGAATGGATGAAGACTCAGGAATCCAATGTGGTTTTAAAAAGGCTTTACTTATCACAGTTTCAGGCATACAAGTCAGCAATAGGAAAAACGCTGTGCTTAAGATTCCCAGCTAGAAACCCAGACACGTGTAGGCCAAGATGGCGGCCACCACGTGTTAAGGCCCTGTAAAAGGAGAAGAAGACAAGACTCCCAAGAAGGGTGAGAGTTCACAAAGAGAGAGGCCCAAAAGAAGCGTGAGAGAGAGGAAGCAGGCTAGTATTATACCCCTGCAACTCAGACCTCCCTCCCACTGTTATGGAAAGCAGGGAGGGTAAAAAATCCTTAGGTAATCCTCCCTGCACCTCACCTAGGTGAGGTGCACTTTATATGCTATTGTTTTGAGCCAAGATCTGCCTGGAAATGCCTTTACAGGGTAGAGAAGGGGGTTTCTGAGATGGCATGTCTCTGTACCAAAGACTAATACTAATGCCAGTTAAATATTTCTCCAAGCCTTCACAAGTCTCTTCTACTTCATGGTAGTTTTGTATTTTAGTTGTCTTTGAGTATATCAGGGAGCCATGCTTGTTTGCTTGGAGGCAAACAGCATTTCTCTCTGGTCTAATTACTTGGGGATCCTTCGTGGCCAGGCAAATATGCTGGTAAGATCTAGCTAGTCCCACGATGACTGTGGTAGCATGGGAGAATATTTATACCAGCCAGTACAGAATCCATGGTCAGATAAGACTGCCGCTTTCAGACTATCCCCCTATCTATGAAGTGACCTGCAGGAGGCAATCCAGGGCAGATTCAGAGGCCTAGGCTTTTAGGTGTCCTGCAACAGTCATGAATGCCTAATTCTTGCTGTACCTACTGGCTCTGGCTGTCAGTTCAAATAGGCTATGTTATAGTTTATAGTTTTTATTCTAGAAATTTTATACATCCTTTGCAAGATAAATCCTGATGAATATCAGCTTATTGCATAGAATTTATTTTTTAAATTTATGTATAGCTTGTTTTTTTAAAACATAAAGAAGAATATTTATTTTATTGTTCTATTCATAATGTTTTAATATAAAAAAACTTACTAAAGAGAATTTTTAGGTTTAAAACAAAATTAGAAATATGTACATATTTCCTATACCCTCACACATCCATGGTCTCACACGTATATTTTAATTTAATCAGCCAATAGTTACCATGAATGAACCTACATTGATATAGTATGATCATAAAGTTCTTAAATAGGGATCATGCTTGGCAAAGTACATTCCATGGATTAAGAAAAATGCATAAGTTATATAGTCATATTTAATATTATACAGAGTATCCAAAGTGTCTAACATTACTTTTTATCCTATACAAAATTATGACTTATACGCATTCCAAAAGATCACTGCAAACCATTGATTTTCAAACTATCTGCATAATTCTGTCTGGTTGCTTATAGCATTTTTATCACTATTTTAATTTTCTTAGAGTTTGTAGTAATGTACTATATTTCAATATTAATATTAGTAAATTGTGTTGTCAATATTTTCATTTTCTTATCCTGCCCAGAATGTATCACCTTGTTATTCTTTCCAGAGAAAACTTGCTTGGTGTGGTTGTTTTTCTCTTTTTGAATTTTAACTTTAAAATTTACATTCCTTATACACAAAGAGACTTAAGTGATAAACTCTAAATACCTGCAGGGCTATCCACAATGTGTAAAATAAGAGGCTGAGAGATGCAGAGACAGAGAGAGAGACGAGAGAGAAAGAGAGGAAACTGGGGTACCTGCTATTAAGGCAGCATGGTGGTGGGCAGGAGGGGTGGGGTACATTGGTGGTGGAAATGGGGCACTGGTGGAGGGATGGGTGCTGGTATACTGTATTACCAAGAACCAATTATGATCACCTTTGTAATTGTATGTTTCACTGTGGTATAATAAAAAATAAAAAAAAAAAATAAAATTTACATTCTTTTTATTAAAAGTTTAAGTTGATTCATAATTAATTTGCTTCTTTGTTCTATTTTCCTAAGGTGGAACTTTGATGAATAAATATTAAGATAGTTCTTGGTTTCTATTATACACAATGTATATGTTGATTGAAAGTTTGAGTCCATTGCATTCAGGATGAAATCAATCTTGTTTGTGTGTGGAATGGAAATCTGAGAGGAATGTATACCCTTCAACTGTAGAAGAAATAGTCTTTGGGGAACCAATTATACCATTCGATTGATGATATTACTTAATTCAACACTATCTTCACAGATTGTCAGCAAGTTGGAGCGATCTTTCTGAGAGTGATGCAATCTGCGCCCATGCTAAGAATCAATCTATTGCATTGCTCTGTCTTTGTCTCATACAGTTTGTTTTGTTGTTGAATATTTTAAGGTTAAGAACTAACACATCTTCTCTAAAAATTGACCTTCATGACATTATTAAATTGTACTTCCTTATCTCTGATTACTGTCTTTGGTGTAAAGTTTTGCCTGGAACTAACACAGCTCTGCTCACCCTCTCTTAATTCTCAGTTTGGTGGTAGTAATTTTACCTATTACTTTTTTTTAAATCTTCATTTAAAAAAATAGAGAAAAATTTCAAATTGGCATAAATGTCTTGTATCTACTAACCAGGAATTTCTCCTTAGCACATCAATCACTCACATTTCTGAGTTGTTTTTATGTCAAAGGCAGTCAACAGAAGTTGCACTATAAGGTGCAATACTGTACAACCTGAGGGGAGAGGCAGGCAAGGAATGATTAGACTGTACAAACCCAAAGCCTCTGTGAAAAGGATTACCATCGCATGATTAGAATTTAAAATTTCCATATATGGTGATCAGTGGTGATAACTTATTTTCTTACTCTCTGTTTTTATATTATTAAAACAAATACTTTTTCTTCAATTAAGAATTATCTGTCCTATCTCAGTAAATTTTTTTCTTTTTAATGATGTAGTGGGGATAAGAGAATGCCTGGGCTAGAGCCCTATTTCTCTTTCTAGATCTCTTACCAAATTAGAACCCTGGAAATGCTTGGACAAACATAAGCTGTGTTGGAAATTAAACTAGGTTTGGTAGATTAGAAGGAAAGTGCCTTAATCTCTATACTGTGTTCCTTATTTATTCAGCTTTTACTCCTATGTCTTTTTGTGTTTTATTTCACTATATTTAATAATAAAGTTCTTATTTGGCTCTCTGTATTTCCTTCTTTTAGTTTCACTCTTCTATACTTGAAAAGAAATTCAGGTTGATTGATGTCTGGCTAAGAGATGCATATACACAATAAAAGGTGATACTCGCATAGTGGTAATATCTCCTTGAAAAAAATTCTGAGCAACTGTTTTCTGAGGACAATAATTAAGACAAAATTGCTAATGAATGCTTGTCCTTCAATAGAAAATTTAAAATTAATTTAGGTAATACATGTTTATTCATAAATACTGACTTCCAGTCTGTCGGGGCGCTCCACCGGGGTCCCCGACAGTGCCGGAAGTTCCCTTCTACCTCCGAGCCGGCGAGGAATGGATGAACACTCAGGAATCCGATGCAGTTTTAAAAGGCTTTACTTATCACAGGTTCAGGCATACAAATCAGCAAAAGGAAAAGCCCGATGCTTAGGATTCCAGGCTAGAACCCCAGCCACGTGTAGGCCAAGATGGCGACCACCACGTGTAAAAGCTTCCAAGGGGAATAAACGCTCACAAGGCGAGATCCCACAAGGAAGAAGACCGGGAGAGTGGGAACCAGCTAGTTTATATCCCTGTAACTCAGACCTTCCTCCCATTGTTATGGAAAGCAGGGAGCCTGCAATGCCCTTAGGTAATCCCTCCCTGCATCTCACCTAGGGCCTTTACTGTGCTAATGTTTTGAGCTGGGAATTCCTTTGTAATGTAGAGAAGGGGGTTTCTGAGATGGCATGTCACTGTACCAAAGACCAACACCAATGCCAGTTAAATATTTCTCCAAGCCTTCACAAGTCTCCTCTACTTCATTGTAGTTTTATATTTTAGTTGCCTTTGAGTATATCAGGGAGCCATGCTTGTTTGCTTGGAAGCAAACAGCATTTCTCTCTGGTCTAATTACTTAGGTGTCCTACGTGGCCAGGCTAATATGCTGGTAAGATCTAGCTAGTCCCACGATGATTGTGATAGCATGGGAGAATATTTATACCAGCTAGTACAGCATACATGGTCGGATAAACTGCCACATTTAGACTACCGCCTTATCTACGGAGTGATTTGCGGGAGGTAATCCAGAGCAGATGCAGCGGCCCTTAGGAGTCCTGCAACACTAGTCCCTACTATTCATAAGAAAAAATACTTTTAGTCCTGGTTTTCCATTCTCTTACTTTTTCTTTTTTAAGTCTTTATTGAAAGGAAATAACCCTGCCTTGCCAGAGCAGTTAAATTAGTGTTAGTTATCATGTTACTCATCGGTGATGGTGCTTAATGCTTGAGATGAGAGTCTTCTACTGAGTCTATACCACCTACATGGCAAAGCCTGGCAAGCTCCCCGTGTTATATTTACTTGTTATGCCAAAAACTAGTAACAATTATGAACCTCAATTCCATGACCTGAAGAATGGTTTTGGGCTCCTCCCTGTCCCTGGAGCAAGCAGATGTCCTTGGGTTACACTTGCTTGTGACAGGACTCATGGAGATGTTACTAGTGTCCACTCGAGCAAATCCATCAACAATGGAAAGACAGTGATACAGTGATACTAGTGATCATTTTACTAGAGGGTTAGGGCTATATACTTTTCAAAGACTGACCTTAAAATATTGCATTTGTATTGCATACAATTAAAATATGTCCATAGTAGATATTTTTAGAAAATAATTCTGAACTGGTAATTATATATATATATATAAATATAAAACATATATAATTTTTGTGAATACAAATCAACCATCAGTTTTAAAAATTGACAAACTACTTAGGAAAAGTTCTTGTAAACAGAAATAAATGAGTTTTTTCTAAGGGGATACGTTAATAATGTATGTGACTTCATTTTATTAATAAGACATCAACACAGTTGCAAAATCATAGAAGGTGAGCTTGAAATCCATAAATGATTTGAGGAATTATTAAATTACCTCTTAAAATTATCTCTGGAATTTGGTACAAAGTGAAACAAACTAGTAATTTTCTTCTGACATAAAACAACCATCTTGCACTAACATTGTCACCGTTAGTTCACTTGATCACTTGATACTTGACATCCTGTTATTCATTGATTTGCTCGAGCGGCGCCAGTAACATTTCCATTTGAACCTATCATGTTCCAGTGTAGCCCAATGGCATTGGCTTGCTTCCGAACACGAAGAGCCTCAAACCATTCATTCAGTGTCTTGATGAAGAAGTCTGACCATCTTATAGTTGGGCGGCAACATGATCTTTTGACATCCCGTGGGATCCAGTCGGTAACAGCTGTAGTTAAAAGAAGGCTGTACGTTTGCTTTTTCAATTATTTTCTAAACTAATTTGGACATAGTTTAGAAAATAATTGTATTTTGCAGTGTTTAAAATTGCAGGGCAGTAGATATCAAGGAATATAATATCAGTTGCTTCTGAAGGCAGTCAGTCCTTGATTATGACAATATAAGGGTTGTAGATATCTGTGCTCAGGATAATTTAAGTTACAATTAAAATTATTTGTTGTAATCTAAACCCCTCCAGGTCTCATGTTTTCATTAAGTCCATCTAATTTCATATTAGATGATACAAATCCATTATCAGATCTAAGACTGTAATTTATTTTTTGAGAGAGCAGAAAAGGCTCCAAATTATGTCATTTTGGCATATGGATTAGTTTAGCTAGTGGCATTTAAGACCCAGCAGACTCAGGGAAAGCTTATCTCTTCCTAACTTCCTAAAATAATTTAGATAAGGAGGGTATAGTAGACAAAGAATAATTAACATAGATAACATTTTATATTAAAAGACTTATATGAATGTCATGTTACACATTTGTTTGCCAAATACTTGCTAATTCAAACTTCCTGTGAATTATCTTTCATCCTATTAAGTTTCTACAACCTTATGCCATTTTCCTTAGCTCATGATGTCATAAATCTTCAACCAATTGCCTGCTTTAAGATCTCATGTTTTAAGAAAAACAAAAAA
Organism: Cryptotis parvus; assembly: GCA_021461705.1. Lineage (NCBI taxonomy): Eukaryota > Metazoa > Chordata > Mammalia > Eulipotyphla > Soricidae > Cryptotis > Cryptotis parvus. The sequence goes on along the minus strand of JAJIBD010024247.1, from coordinate 105,693 downwards.
AAAGTTTTCTTCCTGTTAATTTCTCATATTAATTTTACTCTTACCAGCAAATAATTTTGAAAGAAAGGTGTAACTTTATTCCTCTATTGCTTTTTTATGTAGAATATTTGTACACAAATATGTATGGTAAGTTTACTTATACTCATAAGTTTGTGTATGACATTTAGCTCTTTTTTAATATCACAACTGGGGAACAAAGTCAATTTTTTTAAGCAATTCACACTTTTATATTGAATTTTTGTCACCATCATTTGTTGTAAATTCATACATAGTACAGAATTTGTGAATTATGCATAGTCACGATTATATTTAATTTTTACCAAAAAATATTCAGAAATATAAAGAAGATATGTACACAGACATTAGTTGATGTTTTATGTGATATTTTATAATGGATATAATTTATTATTGATTGATTGGATGATTCACTTGATTTGTAAAATCCAAAGCACTTATAAGAGTTTTATGTAGTCCTACACTATTTATTCTGGGCTTTTTTTTGTGTTTTAAAATTACTTCAGCATATCACTTTACTATTATTATTCAAAGACAATACTGCTAAAACTTTATTTAATGTAGGTTACTCTAATTTCTCTCATTTTTTATTGTAGTTTTCTAATTTAAGCTGTCATATTTTTGTGCTTGCTGCCTACTTGAGCTATCCTTTGAAATTCTTAAACATCCTTACTGTGGGGTTCTAAAGTCATTCTCAGAGGATTTAATAAACTGGGTTTTCCTGGTTGAGTCTTTTGTGTTTTGCTGTCACTCATTGAACTTAGTGAATTTGTACATGTCTTCTCTATTGGAATTGCTATGTTCCATCTTTGCTGAGGGTGAATATTTTGCAGTTAGTCCCTGATAAACTCTGAGGAATTAGGCTGGGGATTGATATTTTCCTTGCCATCCGGTTTTCACCCAATGATAGGAAGGATAATTGTGAGATATAGTGAGTATCAGTTGCATATGTGCCATGTGGCCATGCACACTAAGAGATGTGGAGTTGATGGAGGTGAAGTGTGGAGGTTGGAGATCAATCATCTGGGAGAGGCAGCTGTGAGCAGTTCATATTCTAAAATCGGCATTGTTTATACATGAAGAATGCACAGATTTTCTCAAAATTTTCTTTATAAAAATTAATCTAATTTTGGGAGGGGCACTTGCCTTGCATGCAGCCAATCCAGGTTCTATCCCTGGCAACACATTTGGTCCCCAGAGCAGCACCAGGAGTAATTCCTGAGTGAAGAGTCAGAGCAACCCCTGAATATTGCCGGGTGTGACCCAAAAAAGCAAAAAAAAAAAAAAAGCTTAATTATTCAAACATATAAATTAAACATTTCAGTATTATTGTATTTTGCAATGCCGAAATAAATATCATGTGAACACAATAAGTTGTTTTATATAATAATCTCTAGATTCTTACAATAGGCTAAAAATACCCTTGAAGACGTATTCTCTCAGAGAATGGTAATGACTTAGGATTGACTTTTTGTGCATTCTCCAACACAGGCTGTCTAAATTATTTGGAAAATAATTTGGAGGAAATTAATTGAAGTAAATATGTATATTTAATTTAATTTAATTAAAATATATTTAATATATTTAATTTTATTTTTATTGAAATTTAGTTTCATTGAAATAAATACTCCTTAATACCCTTCCTTTATTCTCCATTATTATTACTGGAAATTTTAAGTTACTGAAAGTGGATCAGCATTCTATATTTTATTAAAATAAAAAATTAATTTTTATTTTCACAATTTAGAATGTTTTCTCTCTTGAGTAGGTGTTGAAAGTATTCCTCTATACAAATTTGGTACCTTTCATATTTTCAATATTTGATTTATACTATTCTGTTGTCATTTCATTTATATCTCAGGGAAATGTTAACACTCATCTTAGGAGAATCCAACTGGTAAATGCAGATGTGATTTGCGTTTTATTAGTTAATGAAATGTCAATGTTGTAAAATATTGAGTATAATTTACAAATGGTTGTCTTTATACGGCAATTACTTTGAAAATGTGACATTTGTTATTAGGTGGTATAACCAGAAAATGATTCTTACACTCCAACCTGAAGAAATCCCTATTATTTATCACAAATCACCGGGAAAATCAATAAGTAAATAATTACATGCAATGATTTATCTGGTAGCCACAATTTTAGGGGGAACACATATAATAGCATCCAGTTATATTTTTTTCTATATCAATTGAATTACACTGGATGTTATTATATGTTATTATATGTCTTATTATTAAAATCACATGTTAGAAAGGGGAAATTTTCTGTAATGTGTAGAAATAGAGACTCTCAGACATGGGACAGAGCTGCTACTTGCTCTCCCTGTGCCCAGCCCCTCATGAGGAGCCCAGGAGGCATGGCGGGTTATTGCCCGGGCCTGCCACCCCAGCAGAGCCTCACAACAATCCAGACGAATGCCCCCTACTCTATGGGGGCCTCCATTTTCCACATCCGGACTTCCCTCTCGTCAGAACTCCACCCAGAAGACCAGCCTATCACAGCCCAGCTCGTGGCCACAAGCGGCCATGTGGTTCATCAATAAATGCTTTATTTAAAGGTGAATACAAGAGTATGCCACATGCACAGCAAGCCTGGCAAGCTGCTCGTGGTCGTATTTGATATGCCAAATACCAGTAACATTTATATTAGGTCATTCCCATGACCTAATATAATGGTTAGAGGCTCTTTATGTTCCTGGAGCAAGCGGATGCCTTTGGGTTCTACTAGCATGAGACAGGACATATGGAGATATTACTGGTGCCGCGCCTAGCAAATAGATGATGAACGGGGAGGTAGTGATAGTGATAGTGTAGAAATAGTGTTTTGTCATTAAAGTTTATAGGCCAGAGCTTAGAGACTGGAATCAGAAGTAGTTCCTGTAAACTATGAAAATGCAATGGAATCTATTATCCTATAACCTAGAATTTTGTTGATAAATTCTGGTGCAAGGATAGAGCAACGTGATAAAGCTGAAAGGTTGAAAGATCTACATGAGGTGATCATTTGTCTCTCTTTAATGAATCTTCACCCTTCCTCTGTACAACCTAAATGCTGTGATGAAAAGAACTGGGTAAATATTTGTTGAGCATTTGGCTGCCCAACAACATCATAAAGTACCTGGCCTCTTTACATCTGTATGCTCCTCTCTGCTCGCTAGACTTCTTTATGTGTGTGTGTGTGTCTCTCTCTGCACCACCCTCACCAGTCTCTTTGCCCCTTCTTCCCAGTTGTTTAGGGAGATTTACATTGTCGGAACTGAAATCAAAGTCAAACAGTCAGGAGTTGGGATTAGAATACAATTTGGAGAAAGGGAAACCTTTTTACTTCTCAGAGAGGTTTTCATTTCCAAAAAGTCTTAGAAGAATTCAAGCTTCATTTTTCACAATTGTATTACATGAGTGGTTCAAACTGCCCAAGCAGTTGAGAAGATAAATATGTGCTTTTCCAGTCTGTAGAGTAGAAGCAGGAAAAGACAGAATGGTTTGGTGTGGAAAAAGAATTAATGGAAATTGCTCCTAGTGATGTTCAGTGAGTCACCAGGGCTAAGTTTTACATTGCTCAGCAACTACCTTGTGGTCCTGAGGATGAGTGGAACTCTACATTTTTGGGAACTGAACCAAGAAACTTTGCTAGGTATGTTCTCTAGCACAAAATCTATCTCCTCAGCTGTGAAAAATCTTTGCTGACCAAAAACTTTATCTAGCACAAATTCTGTAATATGTAGCTTCATAGCTCTGGGGTTTCATGTAAAGAGAACAGCAGGAGAGATGGCTAAAGGGAGGTTGCTACAGACAAGACAAAGTGAGAAGCAAGACAAAGAAACCAGGAAAATTAATTAAGAAACTCCAGGTGATGTTCATAGCAGATGAGAAGACAGATAAAGGCCAAGTTAATTGCTATCATGTGGCCTGAGTAGAATGTCTGCCCAAGAACCAGCACTCAGGGAAAAGACAAGCTGTTATAATTCTTTGGAATTACCTCAGTCACTCACATTCTCCAAGAATACATAATGTAAGGAGAAAAATACTTGCTCTTTTTATTTATCAAGTAGTCTGGTGAACAAATTCTAATAACTTCCCATGATTTCTATGCCTTATTTTACTTGTCCCATACTTTCAATGAAGTATAGGCAAGGTCCATAGAGATAATGAATATAATTCTTATGATATAGTTTCCTGGCAAGAGTTAAATATCTTGTGGGAGTAAACAAGATCTTTTACAAATTAGCTTTGAGTTAACAAAAAAGGGAATTGTCCCTTCTTGCCTTGAATTAATGAGTGGGTCCCTTTAAAAAATACTCTAGGTTAACTATATTGGAGAAAGTTACCTTCAGAAATAAAGAATAAGCAAAAGGATTCAATATGCCAAAACCAGTAACAGAAACGTTTATATTCCTGACCCGAAAGAGCGCTTAATATGGAAGTAGTAAGAAAGGCGAACAAGCAGTGCCTGATAAAATTTCATGGCCATCCTAGGCTGCCAAAATGAAGAAGGACTAAAACATCTGTCTGTACTTTCAATGCACATATGCGGGCATCAAAAGCATATATTGAAGATCTGATGGTACAAGCGCAAAAGATCAAGTACAACATCATTGGTCTGACTGAGACGAGGGAGGTGTCAGTTGCATCATGCCACCAACATCCACATAAAAAGAAGATGAAATTGAGAAATTCTACATGGAATTGGGGAGTTCTATAAATAAGGTCACACCTTCTACAAGATCATAGTCGGTGATTTTAGTGCAAAGATAGGACCTAGAAGATCTGCTGAAGAACTCCACATCGGGACCCATGGTCTAGAATGGAACTGACAGGGTGGGGAGACTATCTGAGTTCATCATGTCCACCAAGACCATTCATGGGAACTCACAGTGCCAGAAGGCTGAAGCAAAACGTTGAACATGGGAATCTCCTGGTGGACAGTTCCACAATGAATTTGACCAAATCATCTTTAATTGATTGTTTTGTCTGACCAATGTTTCTGTCGTCCCCAATTCCAAACAGGATCTGACCACCGTCTCCTTCGTGCAAAACTCTACTTCCCGTAGCGGGGAGAAAAGGCTGCAAAGTTTAAGAAGAGAACTCCCAGAACGACCACCAACTGGGAACTCTTTGGTACCATTGCAGCAACATGGGAAAAATACCATTATTGAAGACATCGATGAAGAATACAACCGACTGGTTCAGCACCTCCATGATTGTGTGAAGAATGCTGAGAGAGAAAAAGACACAAAAGGATGTCTGTCTTCAGAAACTCTTGAGATCATTCACCAACGTCGCAAAGCGCGAGCCTCAGGAGACCAAATGCTAACATCCAAGCTCTCTAAACAGTGCAGAGAAGCGATAAAAGAAATCCTCAAAGACAGAAAAGCAGAAATACTGGAAGATGAAGCAGAAGCCGGGAAAAGCATTCTCACCGCCGGGCCTGTCCTTCGCCAACTATAAGACCAAGATGACTGCCCTCCGATGCCCTGATGGATCTAGCATATCTTCCAGAAAGGCAATGGAAAAGATTATCCATGACTTCTACCTGCCCACATACCAAATTCCACAGGATGGATATGTCATTCCCAACATTCTCCCTTCTGAAATCCGACATGCCATCTCATTGGTAAAGAAGGGAATAGCACCAGGCCCAGACAAAGTCAGATCCGAACACCTGAAGAATCTGTCGTCAGTACTCATCAATACACTAGCTCGGCTCTTCATACACTACCTGTCCGAATGCAAGGTGCCCTTCCAATGGAAAACCAGCAGGACAGTTCTACTGCTCAAGAAGGGAGACATTCACGACATCGGCAACTATCGCCCCATCTGCCTGTTGTCCATCATCTACAAGCTGTTTACATGAGTCATCCTGAACAGGATTAGCAGAACACTAGATGAAAGACAACCATGCTAGCAAACAGGCTTCTGGAAAGGATTCAGCAAAATTGACCATATCCACACAGTAACCAAGCTCATTGAGGTTTGTAGAGAGTACAAGATGCCGCTCTCTCTCATGTTCATTGATTTACAGAAAGCCTTTGATTCTGTGGAGACTGAAGCAGTCATCGAAGCCCTAGCCATAAAGGGTGTTCAAAACCAATACATCAAGATCCTTCATGAGCTGTATTACGGATTCACCACCAGTATCTCACCATTCCTCAAATAAGTGATCATTAATGTCAAAAGAGGGGTTTGACAGGGTGATACCATTTCACCAAAACTCTTCAGCGCTACCCTCGAGAACATCATGCAACAATTAGAATGGGAGGGAATGGGAGTGAAGATAGACAGCCAACCTCCACCTCTGCTTTGCTGATGACATCATTCTAATAACACCAAACATTAGCCAAGTGGCACAAATACTGGCTGACTTTGACCGAGAATGTGGAAAGATAGGTCTACAGCTGAATCTAAAGAAAACCATGTTTATGAAAAATGAACTAGTTCCAGAGTCCCCATTCACTCTCAATGGAACAAACATCTCTGAATGCAGCAGTTATGTGTACCTAGGTCGAGAAATCAACATGAAGAAAGACCTAAAACCTGAGCTGCACAGGAGGAAGAGAGTGGCATGGAATGCCTTCAAAGGCATCGAAGAAATAGCTAAAAAGGACAAAGAACCTCCAGCTCTGGGCATATATCTTTGACTCCACCGTACTCCCTGCATAAACATACGCCTTAGTGACCTGGACCCTATGAAAGCAGGATGAGAATGCTATTTGGGTCTCCCAGAGAGGAATCGAAAGAGCTATGCTTGGAATATCACACCTCACTCAAGTGAGAGAAGGAATCCGGAGTTCTGACCTCTGTCGCTATTCCAGAATCAGGGATGCTGTCTCGTTTGCCAAGGCATCAAAAATCAGATGGGCTGGACATGTAATGCGATTTAGAGACAACCGCTGGACTAGAGCTCTTACTGACTGGATCTCACTGGATGTCAAAAGATCACGTGGCCGCCAACCTACAAGATGGTCAGACTTCCTTACCAAGACCCTGAAGGAATGGTTTGATGTTCTTCATATTCCTGAATCAACTAGATGCCATTGGGTTACATTGGCACAAGATAGGGTCCATTGGAAATTTTACTGGTGCCCGCTCGAGCAAATCGATGGATAACAGATTTCAAGTGATCAAGTGAAAAGGATTCTAAATAGCTCTTCAGAGAAAAGTTAATATATCAATATTAATATATGATATTAATCTGAAAGGAGGCACTGTTAGCTCATGAGAAGAAATCTCATGAGGGCATGCATTTGAGCACAATTTATGGTGTTCACGTGTACCCACTACATCACATGTCCTCTCAGCTCTCCACCTACACAGAATATAGGTAGAAGCCAGATTCAGTGTTATATTGAATATCTTTATAACAAGTAAAGAGAAGTAGAAGTGTGTATACCCAACACCAGATTTTGCAGTCACTGGCATGAAAGCCTATACTGGGTAGTGCTTCAGGCAGAAGCTTCTGGGGTTATATCGCACAAGACAAATACAAAAGATATCATTCTTCTGCACAAGTACCAGCCATGATAGGTAGTGATAGAATTTACAGGCAAATTGAGGATTTTTCTTAGTGATACAAACCTTCTACATACTCAAAAAGAACAAAAACACTAATTAGTGTTTATATGGATGTAGGGAAGATGGAAGACTCATCCACTGCTGGTGGGAATGTCAACTAATTTAATCATCTTGGAGAGCAACATGGACACAATTCAAAAAAATAAGAACTGAGTTTCCATACAACATAGCATTTCCGCTTCATGGTGCCTCCCTTAAGAACCTAAGAACTCTACTTAAAAATTACCCTTGCACTCTGATATCATTGTAGTACTGTTCAAAGTAGTCACAATCTGAAAACAGTCTAAGTGTCAAAGAACAGATTATCAACTAACAAGAAATTGTGGCGTATTCCTATTGGGATTTCTTTTTACCTGGTATTCTCCGGGCCTCCTGTTTCTAGGAGCATGAGTCTTCAGTTGAGGGAACTTCTCAGCAATGATGGCTTTGACAGTTTCTTTATCAGGTTTTTCTTCTTGTCCTTCTGGGACCTGAATGATGCGTATGCTGTTCCTTTTTGCTTCATCCCAATTTTCTTTGGTAGTCTGTTTGTTGATTGTGAGTGTTTTTCCATTTTCTGCTGTTGTCTAGAGAATCTCTGAAACTCGTCTTAGAGATCACTAATTCTTTGTTCAGTAGCTTTTACTCTGCTTTGGAAGTCTTCCACTGTGTTTTTCATTTCACTTACTCATTTTTAATATATGCCGTTTCTGCTTGTATTTTGGTCTGAAATTTACTCATTTCCCGCTCTCATGTCCTCTTTTATTTTATTGACTTTGTATTCTATTGTTTCTTTGAGTTCCTTGTGCATCTTTAACAGTTCCTTCTGAAATTCCTTTTCAGAGAGGTTATATAGCTCATCATTATTGCTGGACTCATCTGTATTAGTGACTTCAATCATTGAGCTGAAGGAATTCTGCATTACTCTACCATAATGACTATCGTACATTGAAAATGTGTGTTCTGGGTGACTAGTCAGTAAAGTTAGTAGGTTCCTGAATTACTTTGCAGTTTGGGATGGATAGCAAGGAATGTAGGGGCAAATGCTCACTGGTATATCAGGTAGATAGATATTACTTGGCTTGGATGCCCTAGCGTCTGTGTGGTTTTGAATACTCCAAGACACATCCTTATTAAAATGACAAAAACGATAGACAGAGATAGAATACAGAAAGGAGCAAGATCAAAGAAGGAAATCACATATAATGAAGTATCCTAAGATTTACAGCAGAATTCTCAGATGAAACACTCCAAGCCTGAAAACAATGGTGGGATATTGTGAAAAGACACAATGAACTGCAGGCCTCACCAAGAATTCTTTACCCAGCTAGACTTACTTTCAGATGTGAAGAAAAGATACACAACTTCATGGATAAACAACAACTCAGATAATTCATAGACTCAAGACCAACTTCAAAAGAAATATTCAAGGGTTTATTGTGAAATAAGACAACCCAAAACCACAACAAGTTTAAACAGAAGATGGCACAAAATCCAATAACAATAATCTCTCTCAACGTCAACGGTCTAAATGCACCAATTAAGAGACAAAGAATGGCAAAATAGATTAAAAAACTGAATCCAACATTCTGCTGCCTACAAGAAACACATCTGAATAATCAGAGCTAACACAGACTCAAAGTCAAAGACTGGAAGACCATTCTCCACGCCAACAACTTCTTCAAAAAGGTGGGTGCGGCCATACTCGTACCTGACAATACAGAATTCAGGCTAAAAAAGGTTAAAAGGTACAATGAAGGCCATTTCTTAATAATCAAGGGGTATGTATACAGGAAGAAATCACACTACTAAACATATATGCACCAAACGAGAAGCCAGAAAAATATTTAAAATGACTATTAGTAGACCTCAAAGAAGATATTAACAGTAGCACAATAATAGTTGGAGACTTAAACACTGGTTTATCAACTATGGATATAGCAACGAGATTGAAACTCACCAGGGAAATACTGAACCTGAAGGAAGATATGGAACAAAGAGAGCTGATTAATATATACAGGGCTTTTCATCCCAGAAAAGCAGAATATGCATTTTATTCCAGTGCACATGGAACATTCTCAAGGATTGACCATATACTGAGCTACAAAGCATACCTCAACAAAATATAAAAGAAAGAAATTGTGTTAACATCTTTATAGATCATGATGCACTGAAAATAGTAGTTAACCATACATAGAAGCAGGGACTCAAAACAAACACTTAGAAACTGAACAGCTCACTGCTGAACAACCAATGAGTCATAGAAGAAATCAAACAGGAAAACCAAAGATTCCTGGAAAAAATGAAAATGAACACACCAACTATCAGAACTGTGGGACACAACAAAAGCTGTGTTAAGAGGCAAGTTCATAGCTCTGTGAGTATTCATAAGGAAAGAAGAAAGGGCCCACATAAATAACCTGACCTCACAGCTGAAAATATTAGAAAAAGACCAACAAAAAGAAGCCCAACCCATGCAGAAAGAAGGAAATAATAAAATTTCGGGAGGAAATGAATGAGCTGGAAACCCAAAAAACAATCCAAAAGATTAATGAAACCAAGAGCTGGTTATTTGAAAAAATAAACAAGATCGACAAAACCACTGACAAGACTTGTAAGGACAGGGATAGAGAGAACCCAAATAAACAGAATCAGAAGTGAAAATGGTGACATCACATCAGAAACCAAAGAAATCCAAAAGATCATCAAAGATTACTTTGAGAACCTATATGCCATGAAACATGAGAACCTAGAAGAAATGGATGAATTCTTGAAGTCCTATAACCTTCTAGGAGTGAAACAAGAAGGCCTCTCATAAATGAATAAGCCTATCACCATGGAGGAAATTGAAACAGTAATTAAAAGTCTGCCCAAACACAAAAGTGCAGGTCCAGATGGGTTCACTAGTGAATTCTACCAAACCTTTAAGGGAGGACCTAATGCCTGTCCTGTTCAAGCTCTCCCAGGAAATAGAAGAAACAGAAACACTCCCAAACAGCTTCTACGAGGCACATATCACCCGGATACCCAAAACAAGGAGAGACAACACATAGAAGGAAAATTACAGACAAATCTCCTTGATGAACACAGATGCTAAGATCTTCAACAAAATACTAGCAAACAAGAATCCAAAGACTCATCTAAAATAATTATATATCATGACCAAGTAGGATTCATCCTGGGAATGCAAGGATGGTTCAACATTCACAAGTCAATCAACATAATACATCATATGAACAAGAGAAAAAATTAAAAAACATATGATCATATCAATAGATGCAGAAAAAGCGTTTGACAAGATCAAATGCCATTCATGATTAAAACCCTCCAGAAAATGGGAATAGAAGGAACCTTACTCAATACAGTCAAAGCCATCTACCAAAAGCCCATAGCGAGTATCATTCTCAATGGGGGGAAAATTGAAAGCCATCCCCATAAGATCAGGGACATGACAAGGTTGCCCTCTCTCACCTCTTTTATTCAATATAGTACTGGAAGTACTCGCCATAGCAATCTGAAAAAAGAAAAGGACATTAAGGGCATACAGATAGGGAATGAAGAAATCATGCTATCATTATTTTCAGATGACATAATATCATGATCCTCTCCATGGATCATGATATTATGTCATCTGAAAATAATGATCATGTTGAGTGAAATTAGCCATAAGGAAAAAGACAGATATAGAATGACTGCATTTATTTTCATGACATAAATATGTATATGTGTGTATATAAAATATATGTGTATATATATGTATACACATATATAGCCCTGGCCAGCCACCCCCAGCAGAGCCTCACAACAAGCCAGACCCCCAACTCCATGGGGGCTGCTCTTTTCCACATCCGAACTTCTTTCTAGTCACAACTCCACCCAGCAGACAGACTATCACAGCCCGGCTCGCACTGCCGCTAGCAGCCGCGCAGTTCATCACTAATTGCTTTATTTAGAGGTGACAAGAGTATGCCACCCGCACGGCAAGCCTGGCAAGCTGCTCGGTGTCATATTTGATATGCCAAATACCAGTAACATTTATATTAGGTCATTCCCATGACCTAATATAATGGCTTGAGGCTCTTTATGTTCCTGGAGCAAGCGGATGCCTTTGGGTTCTACTAGCATGAGACAGGACATATGGAGATATTACTGGTGCCCGCTCTAGCCAATAGATGATCAACGGGAAGATAGTGATAGATAGTGAATATCATACCTAGAGAACCCTAAACTCTTGACTCAAAACCTCTTAGAAACAATAGATATTTATAGTAGAGTGGCAGGGTACAAAATCCATACATAAAGGTCAGTGGCTTTCCTATACAAAAATAACGAAAGAAAAGAAAACAATATTAAGAAAATTATCCCATTCACAATTGTGCCACAGAAAATCAAATACCTAGGAATCAAGCTTAACCAAGTGTGTAAAGGACCTATACAAAGAGAACTACATGACACTGCTTCAAGAAATAAAGGAGGACAGGAGGAAATGGAGACACAGTCCCTGCTCATGGATGGAGAGAATTAACATTGTCAAGATGGTACTGCTCCCTAGAGCTTTGTACAGATTCAATGCAGTCCCAATAAGGATACCCATGACATTCTTCAAAGAAATTGACCAAACACCCCTGAAATTTGTATGGAATAATAAACCCCACAGATAGCTAAAGCAATCCTTGGGAAAAAAGAAGATGGGAGGTATCAAACTATACTACAAAGCAGTAGTAATTCCCAACCTCAAACTGTACTACAAAGCAGTAGTAATTAAAACAGCATGGTATTGGAATAAAAACAGACCTGTGGACCTATGGAATAGAGTTGAGTATCCTGATACCCAACCTCAAACACATGATCACTTAATCTTTGATAAAGGTGCAAAGAGTCAAAATTGCAGTAAGGAAAGCCTCTTCAACAAGTGGTTTTGGGAGAACTAGACAGATACATGTAAAAAAAATGAATTGGGACCTGTGTCTAACACCATGCACAAAAATTAGATCAAATGGATTAAAGATCTTAATATCAGACCTGAATCCATAAAGTACGTTGAAGAAAATATAGGAAACCCTCCACGACATTGAATCTAAAGACATCTTCAAAGGGTTTTCTTTTTACCTAGGCATATCTGCACTCACAGCTTCTGGTTCTTTAGGTATAGTTCATTCTCATAGGAAATGATATCTCATTCTTGTTTTGATTTTCACTTATAATGTTTAAAATTCTACATACATATTGATTTCTGTGTATCTTCAGAAAATATTTAACCCTCCATTTTGTATGAGGTGATTGATTTCTTGCTGCTGAGATTTTTGAACATTTTACATATCTTAGATAAGAATTGTCAGATATATTATGTGCAATTATTTTTTATATTCAGCTGAGTGACATTGTCTTTCCAACATAGATTTTACAGTGCTGATGCCTTTATTTTGATGTAGCTCCCACGTTTATTTGGCTTTTCCTTTCTTTGCCAATGGAGTTGAATTAAAGAGAACACTGAAGTCAATATTCTTAAAAGTTCTGCCTGGATTTTCCTTAACTTATTTTAGATATCCAGGTTTCACATGAATATCATAAGTTTAATTTTAATTAATTTGTGTATGATATTAACATGGTTCAGTTTTTTAATGGAACTAATAATTTTTCATGGTACCACTTATTAAAGAATCTTTCCATTCCCCATGTTACACTTTTGGCTCCTTTGTAGGAAATTAACTGTTGCTATATCAGTACATTTACTTCTGGGCTCTCAATTCTTTTCTTTCAGGGGTCAGTACACCTCCGGAAGTCCTAGGGCTTAGTCTTACCTCTGCTTAGAGGTATGACTCCTGATGGGGTTCGGCAGACCATATGGGATACCAGGGATGGAGTCAGATTTTATCTAAATCATGTCTGATAAAGATTGTACAAAGTGAAGCCAACATAAATTGTAGTTACAGAATCAAATGTTTTCCAGTCATATTTTACTTTTTGTTAATAAAATAGCATAATTCATCTTTCTGGTGCTGTTTTTAATTAATGGAAATTATTGGTCCATACGCATGACTCCAGACCCACAGCTGTGCTGGCAACACTGGAAGAGAGACACTCTAGACCCAACTTCTCCAGACCCACAGCTGCACTTCTTGGCCCCACGTGGAGCAGCCTATGGAGTTCTGGAGGGCGGTAAATGGCTCAGTCAGCCCCTGGCTGAGTCCAACATAGCTCCTAGGGTTTGGTCTCACATGCTGGGGGCAATGCTGGCCAGACTTGGAGGCGAGGATTTGGGCTCCTCCCATTTTCCACATCATGTCGGTGTGTGTGGCTGTGAGCTCCCAACCACCACAGCAGCAACCCCGAAGAAAGACACTCCAGACCCACAGCTGCACCAGCATGCGGCTGCTCTGTGGCCATGCAACAGTCTTAGATAATACTGGAAGTTAGAACCAGGTCCTTCTCAGGATCTTTCACATTTATAAACTATATAGTTCTAGGCAGGTTCTTGCCCTGGCTCATCATCCCAGTGAGCCTAGCAAGAAGCTAGAGGAACCCCCACACCATGAGGTCAGTTATTCTCAATATCCGGACTCCACAACTTCTCAGATTTCTACCCAAGGGAAAAAAATCTCTCCTATTGAAGGTCATCAGCAAATGCATGAGATGAGAACCTACTACTGATTGTATACCACCTACAGGCAGAGCCTGTAAAACTACCCATGTTGCATTTGATATGCCAAAAGACAGTAACAATTTTAGACCTCATTCCCATGACCTAAAGGAATGGTTTGAAACTGTTCCTGTTCCTGGAGTGAGCAGATGCCCTTGGGCTACACTTGCTCTCAACAGGACATATGGAGATGTTGCTGGTGCCTGCTCCAGCAAATCAATAAACAATGGGAAGAAAAGTGATATTTGAATCACTTCTCAGTTTCTCCCTTTTCTTCTCCTTAATTACTAATGCATTTTCTCAAACCAAAGTACTCAATGAATCAGATAGAGTCATATGTTTATATGTCTTATATGCTATATATCTTATATGCTATCTTCCAAATGTTATGGAAGTATTTCAAGAGGACTGTACCTAAAATTATGAATTTACAATCATATGAAACACTGATTGCAAATATATCAAATTGAAAGGAGAGGTTTTCTTATCAGTTTTCTACTATTGCTTTAACAAAATTAGTAATTTAAACCAAAAGAAATTATTATCTGCAATTGTGGGATGTGAAATCTGAAACAGAATAAAATAAGAAAGTATGACTTTCTGAAAGCCCTAAGGATATATGGTGTACTTTCTATTTCTAGCTTGTAGAGAACAGAAGAATAGCATAGAGAATAATCTGAGATATTCCTGCATATGAATGGGTAGTACTCATTCAGGAATTCATATTATTGATGGTATTCATCACACACTCAAAAGCATCCTCCTGTTTGGGACAGAAAAGAGCATATTATCATTGATGCAGCTGCCATGTGTAAAATTAAGCTGACAAGCATTCTGCCTGGTGTTAACATAATGGAAAGAGAAAAAAGGAGTAGAAGACTGCATCTGCTGAACTGTTAACTAGCCCGCTCCATAAATAACCAAGAAAAAATATACAAAGTTTTTACCAGGGAGATGTCAAAAGACTGTTTTGTTTATTTTAGACTTTCTAGAAATAATTTTATGTTAACAATTCTTTAAAATTTACTCATTGTGAAATTACAAAGAGAGTTATGATTGGGTTCCATCATACAATGCTTGATCAATTGTCTGATGATGAAATACTGACCCTTCATCAGTATCTACTTTCTTTTACCAAACCCCACCCCTAAGTGACCCCTTGTTTGACTCCTACCCACCATCCTACCTCAAAGAGACAATATTTTTTACCCCATAGTTTTAGTGCGGCGGTTTATAGTACTGTGTTTAATAGAGTTTGGTACCTAAGATACTAAAATCACTGATATGAGCTTCTGTCACTAAAATCCTTAAAATATTTAATATTTGAGAAATTATAAAATTGTCTGTCATTCCATTTTACAGGTAAGAAAGCTAAAAAAATCCAAAAAAAGCATGGCTAATTCCATAGAATCCTTCGTTTAAAAGAGAGTTGGTTCAGAAACCATGGTATAATGTAGTAACAAAAGCTGAAACAAATGACACGTTGCCTCAGTAAAGGACAAAGGTCAGGCAAAGTCTCTAAAGGTTTGTAGACCAGTTTATAGTCACCTTTCTTTTAAGTCTGTTTATTCCATTCAAATTATTCAATTAATGCAATTAAACAATCAAGTGAAGCAAATGCACTATTTAAACAAACTAATTAATTACTATTAATTAGGTAATCTATTACTAAGTAATCAAGTAACAAATATATAAATTGCATCTAGTAAAATAAAGTTTTATAATTTCTCACAGGATTTCTATCTTGAAGACAAAGTTATCTAAGTTTATAAGTCCCAAATTTATTTCATAATGTTTTAAACTCAGGTTGTGATTTATATCATCCCGTAAAAGATAAAGTAAATGATTTATTGAAAAATTATTTCCTGGGCTGGAGCGATAGCCCATCATGTAGGGCATTTAGCTTGCACGTGGCCAGCCAGTGCTGGCCCGGTTTTGATCATAAGCATTCCATATGGTCCCCCAAACATTGCCAGGAGTAATTCATGAGTGCAGAGACAGGAGTATCCCTGAGCATTGCCGGGTGTGACCCAAAAAAGCAAAAAAAAACCCACGAAAAATTATTTCGGATTAGTAAGGCTACCAATATAGAAGCATCCTTGCATTCAGTGATACGGAATAGCATTGTTAAAATTGACTGATCCAAGAAAAGGGAGGAAACCAGAAGGGGTTAGAGACCATGGCTTGCATTTGACATATACCTGATTATAGCCCAAAAGATCAAAAAGGAGAGGGAAGTTTCAAATAGCAATGGTAAAACTAGATTAGCATATATACAAAAAAATGAAATTGAAATTTTATTTATGCAACTAACAAATATAAACTTAAATCTTACAAAAAGTGAAAATATATACAAAAGACCTACAACTTAGCAGAAACTATGTGACCTATTTAATAAATATTTGAGGGGCCAAGCTATTAAATAGGAGGCAAAGTGCTTGTCTTGTAGGCAGCTGACCCAAGTTAGATATCCAGCACAGCATATTGTCCCTGAGCTCCACCATAAGTGATACCTAAGAACAATGCTCAGAGTAAGTACTGACTACCTACATAGGTGGCCCCAAAAACAACAAAAAAGTTCAATATATGTTTTTGTGTATGTATGTGGGGACTTAATATTCGAAGAACAAGTGTTCTATCATTAGACTATATCCCAGTCTTCTGAATGAATTTAAAATATATGTATGTATATAGTAGAAGTAGAATTTGCAGGAAGTAGAATTTCCCTAAATTCTACTTCCCACAATGGGGATAAAAGGCTGCAAAGTTTAAGAAGAGAACTCCCAGAACGACCACCAACTGGGAACTCTTTGGCACCATTGCAGCAACATGGGAAAATACCACCATTGACAACATCATGAAGAATACAACCGACTGGTTCAACACCTCCATGATTGTGCAAAGAATGCCGAGAGAGAGAGAAGACACAAAAGGACGCCTGTCTTTAGAAACTCTCGAGCTCATTCGCCAACGTGGCAAAGCGCGAGCCTCAGGAGACCAAATGCTAACGTCCAAGCTTGCTAAACAGTGCAGAGAAGTGATAAAAAATGATCTCAAAGACAGAAGAGCAGAAATACTGGAAGATGTAGCAGAAGCCGGGAAAAGCATTCCCACCTCCCGCCTGTCCTTCACCAACTATAAGCCCAAGATGACTGCCCTCCGATGCCCTGATGGATCTATCACATCTTCCAGAAAGGCAATGGAAAAGATTATTCAGAACTTCTACTCAAATCTCTTTGAAGACACATCCACCTGCCCACATACCAAATTCCACAGGATGGATATATCATTCCAAACATTCTTCCTTCTAAAATCCGACATGCCATCTCTTTGGTAAAGAAGGGAACAGCACCAGGCCCAGACAAAGTCAGACATGAACACCTGAAGAATCTGCCATCAGTACTCATCAATACACTAGCTCGGCTCTTCACATGCTACCTGTAGGAATGAAAGGTACCCTCCCCATGGAAAACCAGCAGGACAGTTCTACTGTTCAAGAAGGGAGACATTCACGATATCAGCAACTATCGCCCCATCTTCCTGTTGTCCGTCATCTACAAGCTGTTTACACAAGTCATCCTGAACAGGATTGGCAGAACACTAGATGAAGGACAACCATGCGAGCAAGCTGGCTTCCAGGGCTTCCAGAAAGGATTCAGCACAATCGACCATATCCACACAGTAACCAAGCTCATTGAGGTTTGTAGGGAGTACAAAATGCCGCTCATTGAGGTTTGTAGGGAGTACAAGATGCCGCTCTCTCTCACGTTCATTGATTTACAGAATGCCTTTCATTCTGAGGAGACTGAAGCAGTCATTGAAGCCCGAGCCAAACAGGGTGTTCAAACCCAATACATCAAGATCCTTTATGAGCTGTATTACGGATTCACCACCAGGATCTCACCATTCTACAAAGAAGTGATCATTGATGTCAAAAGAGGGGTTCGACGGGGGTGATACCATTTCACCAAAACTCTTCAGCGCCACCCTCGATAACATCTTGCGACAATTAGAATGGGAAGGAATGGGAGTGAAGATAGATGGTCGGCAACTACATCACCTCTGCTTTGCTGATGACATTGTTCTAATAACACCAAACATTAGCCAATCGGCACAAATGCTGGCTGACTTTGACCGAGAATGTGGAAAAATAGGTCTACAGCTGAATCTAAAGAAAACTATGTTCATGCAAAATGAACTAGTTCTTGAGGCCCCATTCACTCTCAATGGAACAAACATCTCTGAATGCAGCAGTTATGTCTACCTAGGTCAAGAAGTCAACATGATGAACTATGTAAAACCCAAGCTGTGCAGGAGGAAGAGAGCGGCATAGAATGCCTTCAAAGGAATCGAAGAAATAGCTGAAAGGACAAAGAACCTCCGGCTCTGGGCACATCTCTTCGACTCCACCATTCTCCCTGCATTAAAATACGCCTCAGAGACCTCGGCCCTACAAAAGCAGGATGAGAATGCTATTTGGTTCTCCCAGAGAGGAATCGAAAAGAGCTATGTTTGGTATATCATGCCTCACTCAAGTGAGAGAAGGAATCCGGAGTTCTGACCTCCGTCGCTATTCCATAATCAGGGACGCTGTCTCAATTGCCAAGGCATGGAAAATCAGATGGGCTGGACATTTAGTTCGATTTGGAGACAACCGCTGCACTAGAGCTGTTACCGACTGGATCCCACTGGATGTCAAAAGATCACGTGGCTGCCCACCTACAAGATGGTCAGACTTCCTTGTTAAGACCCTGAAGGAACGGTTTGAGGCTCTTCATATTCCTGAATCAACCAGATGCCATTGGGCTTCATTGGCACGTGATAGGGTCCAATGGAAATGTTACTGGCGCCCACTCAAGCAAATCGATGAATAACGTGATTCAAGTGATCAAGTGATCAAGTTCAAGTATGTATATAATATATGCTTTGGACATAATATATGTGTACAAACTATAGACATGTATGAGTACATATACATTATATTATGTTATATATTATGTACATACATGTATATGCATGCATATATACAGATATATATATATGCACACATACATATAAGTTCAGTGGGTACTTTAAAATGTGTCCAATATCACTAGTTATCAGGGAAAGGTAGTTTAAAGTTTTTTAATATATTACTCTCACAACTGCTACATTTTTTGCTATCAAGATGATAGGAGATTAAATTTCTGGCAGAAATGAAAAAGAAAAATCTGTAATCCATGGGTGCAAATGTAATCCATGGGTAGAAATAAATTACCAATTTTTAACAAAAAATTGCCAATTATACTCAAAATCCATAATTACCACATGATTCATCACATCCAACCTACATAATTATCTGAAGGGTATCAAATCACTCACTCAAAGAGAGATGTGTAATAACCAAGTCCTGGAAAGCACCTAACTCTTCTTCATAGGATGAAAAGGATAAAGAAGATGTTAATCATCCTCTGTATACATTTTACTCATCTATCAATCTATCATCCTTTCCATTTATATGTATGTAAATAATTTGTGTATTCTATTTAGTCATAAGGAAGATGGAAACCTTTGCATTTGCAGATATGATGAACCTCGTGAATTCTGTGTTGAGTGAAAAACATCTAGTAGAGAAAGACAAATAATTGGCTGCATAATATTCATTATATGTGTATTTCATTCAGCAATTTAGATTGATGCGACCCTGGCAGGAAAAAATTCAATTTTTGTCATGCTGATTTTTTCTTCTATGTTTTTTAACAATGCAATTATTATATTATCAAATTGCATACTTTAAACTAGAGCAAATTTATAATTATACCTCAAGCTGAAAAAATCTAGCCCCCATTTATCTCATAACAAAAATTTGATTGGTTTACATTTACTGAGCTATGCAACTTAAAAATAATAACTAGAATTGAGTAGTTACATATATTATTTTATGGCTAATTTGAGGTATTTATTAATATATACTTATATAGTCAAGACAATAAAATATTTAATTTGAAACAGCATCTGGTCCAGAGTCCAGTTCAACTGTGGAAACTTTTAGGTGTGTAGCTGCTAATGGAAGTGATGGACCAGTCCTTTGAGCCTTCATGAATGTATTAGAGAATGTTGCTGGTTTGACTTGGGCAAAAAAAAAAAAATGAAATTGCTGAGAGGATTTTAGACCTCCCTTTACTGAGAGCCAGCCTAGAGATGCTCTCAAAGGAACTTTATGTCAAGGAAGATTGACCAGTCTCCAAGGCTGTTCTTGCTTCCTTTCAGTTGTCTCAAAATTGTTGTTCAGGTCCATGAGAGTAACTGAGCATGTGTGAGGCTCTGGGTCATGTCCTTAGCACCAGAGGAAAAAACTCTGCTGTAAAGTAATAATAAAAGATTCTGCTGTATAGTATCCCACTGGCATGGCAGAGCCTGGCAAGTTACTAGTGTCGTATTTGATATGCCAGAAACCAGTAACAGTTATAGACCTCATTCTCATGACCTGAACAAATGATTTGAGGCTCTTCGTGTTCCTGGAGCGAGCAGATGCCCTTGGGCTATACTACCATGTGACAGGACGTATGGAGATGCTACTAGTGCCCTATGAGCAAATCGATGAACAAAGGGAAGACAAGTGATACAAGTAATTCATTTTTTAATGTTATCATATCACTGTGAGATAGAAAATTACAAATCTGTTCATGACTGGGTTTCAGTCACAGAATGTGGCAGCACCCATCCCTCCACCACTGCACGTTTCCCATCAGCAATGTCTCCAGTTCCTCCCCAACCCACCTCCATCTGCCACTATGAAAGCATTTTTATTTCTTAAAAGAAGTGGAAGAAAAATAATATATATCTCTCTTCTTTCTCTTCTTTTTCACATCATGGTTTGCAATACATACAGAGGGGTTATCAAGCATATCCCTTTACGTATGTTCACTACTCAATTTTAGTTTAGCATTACCATTTCCAACTAATATTGGCAGAAATTTAAACTAGTCAAATGCTACTTTAGCACAGTAGCTATCTTCACTAATTATTGATAAAAATCTAGCAAAGATCAAGAATGTTCGAGTGCTAAATAGCTCATCGGGCAGAGTACATACCTATCACAAAGTCATAGTTCCTTTCCCTGTTACCACATCTCCCAGCACATATCTAGCCCTGGTGACCCCCATCTACATCTTGGTATGACTCTGGTGACCTCGAGCACAGCTAGCCCTGTATGGCTTCTGTTTAAAAAATATGCTAGTGAGATTGTTTAGTAAATAACAGAGATGTTCTTCAAAATCATAATTTAATTACACTAATATAGTCAAAAATATCTGAAAAGAGAGTCAGCTTGTATTTTATTGGTGATTAACATGTCCATTCAATGTTTAATAACTCCAGTGAATTGTGTTTCAAAAATTATGGTACTAGTTCACAAGAATGCTTATCAAATTATAGAAAGAAATGGAAATTTCCTGGGTTATAAGCTTTGGTTCCAATGAAAGTCTGCTGAAACAATATTTTACCTCATTCTTTACAACAGGGCAGTTATAGCTACAACTGAATGCTCTTTTTGTACCCTCTGTTGCACTTTATAGGTGACTTGTTGCTTTCACAAAACTCTTATTTTCAGATCTCAAATAGCAAGTATTGTGATCTGGAAGAAGTTTCCTAGAGACCTCATCAGTCACTCTGTACTTGACAGTCTTCAGACAGAAATTCCTGAATAGAAAACAGGTATCTGCCATGCAATATTTCATCCTACATTCACAGTAACTGCAATTTTCATGCTTGGTTATATAAGTAGCATGCTGAGCTTAAGCTAATGTATTTTCCATCCCAAATGGCACAGCTGTTTTTCTTTCTCCTGCATTAAGCACTGAGCAGGTGGTGTTTTCTAATCATTTATGTTCATTCTGTCTGCTGTCATGAGCAAGAAAGATCATAGATGTGCTCAGAAGCTCTTGTAGTTAAATGGTGATGAATAGAACAGTGAGCGTCTGCTTGGACCACAGAAGCATCTAATTTGAGAACCATGGCAACATAAGTGTGTAGGTTGGGTTAGGCTCTGTCCTCTGTCATCCATAAGTAATTTAATGTCGTCTACCAGCTATTTGTCTTGGCTCTGGTTATTGTTGAGAAATGAGGAATTTAAACATTAAATTAGTAGTAGAAATTGCAAGATATTTTCTCTGGGTACAAGCACAAAGTACATCAATTATAATTTACAAGTAAATTATCTTAAAAATTCATTATAACAGCAAGGAAGATACAAATAATGACAGCATTCAAGTTAATAATGTCAAACAAAAGTGCCTCCATTAATTTCAGGGCTTTATAAATAAATGATGATAGCGGCTTTCTCATGTAATCATATCAACTGTCAGAAGGGAAACAGTATCTCCCCCTTCACCTCTGTGTTCTTCCCAGGCTATTGTGCAATTAAATTAATCTCAAATGAACAACTAATGGAAGAAAAAATACTCACCTACAGGAAAATTATATATTAATATGCATGTTTCAGGAAAATGAGGTGACATGGGGAAATGTGTGCATATATGTATATACACATATGTACATATATCCACATGTATGATATATGCACATTATATATGCGAATATACAGATATGTATATACATGCACACATATACATGTATGTCTCCGTATATGAATATGTATATATCAGCATGTTTATATACATACATAAATATATAAAACAAAGGAATGTGATAGAAATCTAGGTATTCAGCCAATTCCCACTTGTCTCATAAGTTGGCAGTTCTCTTTTCTACAAATGTGGTCATCCCTTCTTTCCAGAAATCTGTAGCAGGAGATGGGGGAAAAGTTTATTTTCCTGTGTGTTACCCTCTGTGAATGTCCTCTCAAAAGTGCTGAATTTTTTTTCTATTGTGGCTACAATTTTTCCATAGCTAGTAGTTGTTTTCTTCACTCTTGTTTGTGTGTGTGTTTAGTAGGGGTAGGGAGGGTGAGGATGGAGTTTGACCGCACCCAGAGGTATCTAGGGTTTACTCCTGATGGTCCTCAGGGGAAAGAGGCATCTGTGTGCAGGCAATCAAAACTCATTAGACTGTGCAAGGCCAACCATTGTCTAAACCATTTACTATCTCTCCAGTTCCTGAAACTTAGACTTTAACCTATGGGATTTAGAATATTTATAAAGGAGACAAAAACATGTTTATCAATATAGCCTGGGAAATCATTCTTCAAAACTCATATTTTAGATATAATACATCCACGCTCACCCACTATACTATATGCTTTCAATTTTGATGGTGATTTAATCTATATTTCATCATCTTTCTCCTAGGGGGCAGCAAAAAAATTCTCCCTGCTTCTTTAAATTATTTGTGGCTGGTTAAAGAACAACCAGTTACAGAAAAAAATTCTACCACCAACAAAAAACACCAGTCATACAAAGTTTATTTTTCTTTCTAGTTAGTAATTGTGAGTTGTGAAATTTTCCAGGTAGTCTTTGAGGTTTTAACTGATTTCAGTTCAACTCAATATAACTTTCAAGCCTGAGTGGGCAAACCTATTCTGAGCATCTTGTGGATATCTGTTATGAGAATCTTTTACTATTAGCTCACTAAACAATAAGTCATTTTGTTTCATTCCCTTGGTATTTAGCATAATGTTTGACTGATAGAAAGCATCAAAATATATGATATTTGAATAGGAGGGATAGTAAATCATGGGAGGCTTTTCACCACACCTGAGCATAGAATCAAATGTGAATTAAACACACACAGAAACCACAAAGGCATAGTGATTGGCTGAGAAATGCCCAGCTTCTTAACATGCCAAAAGCCCAATCATTTTAATTATTTTAAATGTCCACTTTCATTGGACATGATGAATAAACATGATGAATAAAACTCTACCACACAACAATAATTTAAGTTTTATCAATTCAAAAAAGTCGAAGTTGATCACCTTATCTCAGAACATGTTTTATGAGCTACAATTAACTCATTTTCCAGAGCTGAACTGGCAGAGAAAATGGGCACTATTTTCTATTTAAAAGTGCAGTTTTTTACCCTCCAGTGCTCTCATATACACTTTAGATGAAATATTGACCATGTTAGAAATAACTGTGAAATTAGTCATATAAATGTGTCAACAAAGGAAATAAGATATAAAAAGAATTAGCTATCAAGTAGAAAGTCATTAAGTCTTCACCAGGAGACAGTTTACATACATAATCTTCATGAAATTATTAAGATATTTTCTAGCAACCTGAAGGACTAATGAAAACCAGTATAAAGTTATCTAAGCCATTATTACATTAATTTCTGACTGTATATTCTTTTATTTATAGGGTATAAATTGATTATTGGTAGAAAAATAGATCTAACAATGATGAATAATGCAGGTTATTTTTATAGATCTAAGAAAATCTCTGTGCTTTAAATCATCCAATTATTAGTAAAATATCCAGTTTGTGGCATTAATCATAACTATATAATGATATATTTAACACCTCTGTGTATTACAAAGTTATTTTCACTGGAGAAAATGAGCCCGATATGAATAATATGTGTTTTATAAGGAAATTGTTGTACCAATAAAGAAAATACAAACTTTTTTAAACAGCATTTTTACATGCTATACAAAATTACTCTGTATGAGAAATCAATAAGTACCCATAATATAGTTCAATGAATTTGCTATCATTAATATTATTTTAAAAGGATGGACTAATATAAATGTCTTTTTATAATATTAGTTTATCTTATTCCTCAAATAAAATATTAACCTATGCAGTTCAACAATTGAGATTGCCCAGGTAAGAAGGATAGAATAGAGAAAAAGCTTTACTGAAAAGTAGAACAATTTTAAAGTCTAATACAATTATAACATAAATTGAATGAAGAGAGGGATTTGAAAATGCATACATTGTCAAATGCTCATGTAAAATCAGACAGTTTTGTTTGAAGGTCAATGAGTTTCACTGGCTTGATGAACCACTTGAGGGGTTAAGGTAAATTGGTAATTACAGAATGTAGCTCCTGAAGATAAAATTGCATGTTTTTAGAGGAAAATGACTAGAATAGAGAATAAAATTTTCTTATATATTAAAAGCTATTTGTCATATTAACTCTTTATCTATTATTGCATTTAATCCTCAAAACAACTACAGATGATATTACTATTATTATCTATATATTTCAAAGAAGTGAAGGCAAGATGGTTGGCTAACTTGCTCAATGTTACACTAAAGTTTTACAGTGAGAATTCAAAACCCAAATTATGGTTTCAGGAAGTGCTCAGAACTAGCAAGCTACTTTGCTTTAAGAGAGTTTTTCAGAATCTGTTATGTTTTTAAAAGTTATTAATCATGTACCAATGAAATAAATCAACCTAAAGCTGAAAACAACCGATTTTCAATGGAAACAGCATTTTTTCAGGAAGAAATATTATTTTCTTCACTTTTAATGTTGCCAAATCACCATTATTAAATTGTACTGCCGTTTTGTCATACTGATAGAATATCCATTTGTTGACTACATACAAAGAGAAGGGTATTGATTACATTGCATGGTAAGCAATAATTTCTCTGAAAGTCTGAGAGAATTATAACCCAAACAATCCTGAGCATATATTAAACTGCTTAACACAGTACTCATTTCTTGTTTCAGAGTTATTATTGAGAAGATAAATTATTGAGGAAAAAGTCACAGCTCATTTCTTTGCTAAAGTCTCACAATTTTACCTCTAAGTTACTGGCTAGTGTTGCAGTCCCACGTGAGGATTGGTCTTCCAGATATATGCTGGGTATCAGTAGAATTCACCTTACCTAGGTCTTCAGTTAGGCAGGGGCACTGTCTCAACAAACAATCAAAACAATGCCGCTTGTTCTTGTTCTTGAACTCAGTAAGTGGACCATCTTCAAATCTTTTGCTTGTTTACTTTTAATTTTTTTTTCTATTGACTGGTAGACTAGCAATCGTTTACTATTATTTTTATTATTTTTTTCTATTTTAACACATCATTTGCAATACTAGTAATGGGTATCATGCATATAATGTTCTAACAACATAACCTCTACGAGTGGCAGTGGCCATGCACCAGTCTCTCCACCCTCCACTCCCCACCTTGTCAAACACTACTCCCCACCTTGTTAACACTACTATTAACATATAGCCTCAACTATAATTTATAAAAAGGAAATATACAGTCGAGATTTTTTTTGAAATATATTTTGACATATTCTCAAATAAGTGTCATTGTTATTATGGATTTCTAGTGAAGCAAAATAGTTTTTATGGAAAAACTTAGAAAGATGTGAGAGAAGACACAGAGAGGAATAAAAGTTAATCAAAGAATGCACGCTACGTGGAATCTTCAAAGCAGATGAGAAATATAAGTGTTCAAGAGGGAACATGGGCTTCTCCAGAGAAGAAAAATTAAAGGAGAGAAAGAGATATGTGAACAAGAGAGAATATAAATTTTAAGGCAAAGAAGTGCAAATAATTATTAGCAAAGGATACTTCTGAGGCAGCCTAGCTCAGATGGGTTGCACAGAAAGCCATGGAGGAAAACAAGTTGATTTTTGTATTTGCAGCTTAGACTTGCTTAGTTCATTGCATATGAACTATCTTTCTCCTGAATTAATGTATCTTTTACTTACTTATTTATGTATGGGAGTTTGGGAACATATTCAATGGTGCTCTGGGCATACCTTTTACTTACTTATTTGAGTATGGGGGCTTTGGAGTTTATTCAATGGTGTATATGGGCCATTTCCAACAGAGTCCAGCGCACCAAATCTGGTGGTACTGTCAACTTAAACTTTCCACATGGACACATCAGAATACACCACATATGTTCCTTATAAAGGAATCTTTATCTAGAAATTATTACACATTCATCATGTTAACTAAAAAATATATACTTTGGTTTTGGAAATTCTTAGATGCCGGGTTGACACTGGGATCCCCAATGATATTAGGGAATAAGTTGCCTTTATCTCAAGGATTGGTGACAGAGGGACAAACCATGAGTTCAGCACAGTTCCAAAGGGCTTTTACTAATCATCAATAATTAAACAAGCTCTGCTTTCACAATACAAGATAATGGGATTTCCCAGCTCTCTAACTCTTGGCCAGACCTTCAACTCGGCACAGGTCTCCCACCAAAATCGATGCTTCTTCCCGAGTTAGTACCTTTATATACCCAAAAGCCCACCAGGATCCTTTATTCTGGATAAGTTGCATCAACAAAGATCAATGAACCAGCTTTTGGGTGCAGATGTTATGTGATGTCATACTTCAGGTTCAGGTCTAAACAAATGATGATGCCAGGGCCTAATACCTTCCTTTGAAATTATTCTTATGTCAACACTGAAGAAAGGGGACTGGTATAAAAGAATTACATATAATGGATGTATATTAATGGAAAGAATCAAAATTTCAAATCAAAATTTCAAATCATGGACTTCATGCAACTAGACGGTACTCACCAGGTCCTTCTTCATTCTACTCTGCACCAGGGTAATTTTGAATGTTTTGCCCTCTGTTTATTGAGTCATGCATACTTTCCATAGGGCAAACTAACATGCTACCTTCTTTGATCTTGGCAGAGTTGTTAAACAGTAGTCTCAAATTAGCCAGGGTGTTCTTCTCCTGATAAATTCTAATTGTCCCATGCTGAGACCTGTGAGTGCTAAGAGGAATTATGACCAAACTAAATAGTATTGACATTGTAGTAGAAATTATAATATTCCAAAGTTATTAACTCAGATTCAAAAGGACTCATGTATCTGCCACATCCTCTGTCAGTGTTTACACAAAAGAGATCTCTTTAGCATGAACCCTGGCTTAAAGACATTTATATAGTTAAATCATAAGTAGATTAAACAGTAAAGATTCAAAGCTAACTAGGTCATGTCATCCAACACTTAAATATCTAAGGAAGGTAGAACATACAGTTAATATCCTTACTTTTGATCAGACCATCATAAATATTAGCTTTTATAAAAGTATATAACACAGTTGTGTTTTAATAAGAGAAAGATTATTTTTTTGGTGTGGTGTGCTCATGGACCTGTGTCTGGGATCACTTCTGGTGGTGCTGGTGCATCTTGGGGCACCATATGCAGTGAGATAGTTTGAATTTAGTCAACAGCAGGTAAAGGAAGTACCTGATATGTGTACTACCTACCTAATACTAATAAAGACCTCTCTTTTTTTTTTTAATTTTTTTAAACATTTTATTATACCACCATGAGATATACAATTACAATGTTCACGTTTGGAGGTTTCGGTCACACAGTGTTCCAGCATCCGTCTTTCCATTCTTTTTTTTTTTCACATTTTATTATACCACCGTGAGATATACAATTACAACGTTGTTCACGCTTGGGGGTTTCGGTCACACAGTATTCCAGCACCCCGCCCTCCAACAGTGCCCCTCAGCCACCACCCATGTCCCCAATTCTCTCCCCCTCCCACATCCTGCCTAAATGGCAGGTTCTTTATCTCCTCTCCTCTCCCTCTCTCTCTCTTCCTTCTCCCACACATTGTGGGTTGCACTACGATACACTTAGAAGCCATCATTTGCATTTTTTGTCTGTATTTAATGCTCAGTTCTATGTTAGTATCAGAACTTTAGACATTTATTCACACATGTTCCCTTCTCTATCTAAACCAACCTCTGACTCCCACACGCTTGTGGTAATTTCCACTTTTTGGTAAGATCACCTAGTATATTTATGTCATGCAAATAAATGCAGTCATTCTATGTCTCTCTCTTTCCTTCTGACTAATTTCACTCAACATGATTCTTTCCATATCCATCCATTTATAGCAAAATTTCATAACTTCATTTTTTTCTGACAGCTGCATAGCATTCCATTGTGTAGATGTACCACAGTTTCTTTATCCAGTCATAAGTTCTCGGGCATACTGGTTGTTTCCAGGTTCTGGCTATTGTGAACAGTGCTGCTATGAAAATAAAAGTGCGGATTGTGTTTCCGCTGTGCATTTTTGGCTTTCCAGGGTATATTCCCAGGAGCCGGTATGGCTGGGTCAAAGGAGAGCTCAATTTCTAGTCTTTGGAGGAATGTCCATATTGTTTTCCAGAAAGGTTGTACAAGTCGACATTCCCACCAACAGTGTATGAGAGTCCCCTTTTCCCCACATCCATGCCAGCACTTTTTTGCTTTTTACCCTTTTGGATATGGGCCATTCTCTGTGGTGTGAGGTGATATCTCATTGTTGTTTTGATTTGCATCTCTCTGATGACTAGTGATGATGAGCATTTTTTCATATGCCTTTTGGCCATTCGGATTTCTTCCTTGTCAAAGTTTCTGCTCATCTCCCTCTCCCCATTTTCTAATGGGGTTGGCTGTTTTTTTCTTATATAGCTGTACCAGTGCCTGATATATCCTGGATATTAACCCCTTATCAGATGGGTATTGGGTGACTATTCTTTCCCATTCTGTCGACTGTTTTTCTATCTTGGTCACTGTTTCTTTTGAGGTGCAGAAGCTCTTCAGTTTCATGTAGTCCCATATATTTATATTTTCTTCTAGTTGCTTTGTTAATGGTGTTTCACCTTTGAAGATGAAAGACCAATCTTTAGAAACAGAAAAAATTAGATAGTTTGTAAGATGTGATTAGATATTTCAGCAGTTATGCTATGTTAAGGAGTTATGTTACAATTAAACCTGTTATTTTATACTTCAAAATTTTGATATATTGATCTAATTTTGATGTCTCTGAGTTTTATCTTGTTGCTGTAATGATATAACAAAAGCAATTACAATATACTTATATTACACACAGAAAATTTAAGGAAAAGAGGGAAAATAACTTTAAATAAATTATTAGATTGAAAAGAAAGTCCCAACCTAAAATATTATGCATCAATTGCATTAAATTATCTTTAGAAATACATAACAGTACTTGTCTGGGAAGAACTTAGCATCAAGAACTAGTAAGGCTAGTTATTGGTTTCTCTTCAAATCAAATAAATCTTTGGATTTTTCTATTGACAAAAATAATAATTTCATATTTCCAGTTTAGGTTCCTTTACAGTGTGTTTGCAAAAATTAGATGTCCAGAGAGCTAGAGAGATAGCATAGCAGTAGGGCACTTGCCTTGCACGTGGTCTTGGGATTCTGTATGCTCCCCCGAGCACTGCCAGCAGTAATTCCTGAGAAAAGTGCCAGAAGTAAACCCTGAGCATCACTGGGTGTGACCCAAAAAGCAAAAAAAAAAAAAAAACAGAGATGCTCAAAAGTTCCTTATTGAAAACATTCTTAAGATATTTAATCTAAATGCAATTATGGTAATATGTCATTATAGTAATATATCAAAAGTAGTAGTACTGAACAGGCATGGCTGCATGTCTAAATGAGAATACTGTCTATTTACTAAAAATAATTACTTGTATTTTGAAGCATATTATCTTCAACATGGACAAACCATAATAGTAAATTTTATGATGAACTGTGTTTTGTTCATGTGTCTTTCCTGCATTGTAGAGACAAGCACATTTTTTTTCAGTATTTAATATGAAAGTTTGTTGTGATTTGATTTGGTGGAGTTTATTGAAATAAAATTATAAAACTAGAATTTGACAGCTGTTACTTTACTCATGCATGAAATAAATGCCATAATTCAGTTACACAAAAAATAATCAGGTCATGCGACAATCTCATATGGCAGTTCAAATTCTTACTTATTAATAAGGAATAAACACTGTTGTAATATTCTTTTATTGGTCTGAAATGGGTATCTTTAATGGAAGTTTTAAGATATGCAAAAATAAAGTAAGATTTAAATCTATGAAAATAAATCCAAATGGTGTCAAAAGTTACTTTATAAATTTGTTTCTCATGATCAATTCATCAATCAACTATTTGTCATTTCTGTATAAAGAAATGTGAAAGTAGAATGAAATAATTATCTTTTTCTGGAAAAGTTAACACTATCTTAAATAGTTTTGTGAACTGTACTGACATAGAACTATGAATTTATTACTTTATCTGTTTTGTATCAGTCATAGTTGGATGGACAATCAGTGCTTCACAATGTTTTTTAGAAATAACATAATACTTCAAATAAAATTAAATATGTTATTGGTAAACAGAAATACTGAATTTCTCTTCATGTTTCAAATACCATAATTGAAATACATGTGCTATATATACCTATAGAATGTGCATATATACATGATTTTTCATCCTCTTAAATCAATAGCAGTCTGGAAGTAGAACATAATAGTAAGTGCTCATGAACTGATTAAAAATGGAATAATTACACAGGAAATCCAGGTAGTAGAAAATGTCTTATGATATAGTACTGTGCAATTATGCTAATGTGTCAAAAGAAGCAGTACCCAACATACATGGCTGTATTTCTTAATAAAAAGTACTCCGCTTTGTGACTAAGAAAATAATTATGCATTATGTATAATAATTGCCTAGACCTCATATTTCCTTGTCCTATTCCTGCACACAATAAAATTTATCTCAAGACTATACTTTGGTTTGTCAATAATAAAATAACAAATTTCATTGCTTCCTGGCTTAGGATGGATTTTTAATAAAAATTATAATAAAAACCAAAATGGTAATATTAAATATTTTAGGTAGCACTTTAAGTAATATATTTGCACTTAATGCTTACATTTAATTCTTTAGGTTTTGATCTCATTAAACTGAATAACTTAATATATTTTATGGTGTCATTTCTCAGTTAAAATTGGTAAGATTCATTGGGTTTGACATTTTATGAAATATTTATTATTTTAGAATGGTAACTGAGCTACATGTCCTTATTCAGAATAGGTAATTGAGTTTTTAAAATAATATAATAACAGACATTATTTAACATTATGTACAAATTGTTATTTTTATACAGTTATTACTTATATATTTTCCTGTAGATTCTAGAATGGCAGACAAAAAGTTCTGGTTTGTGAAATAAACTCAAAAAATTATTACAAGAAAAATGTAATAGAAAATATAATTCAGAAATTAAATTTACAATCGTTTCTTCATTTACTGAGTTGCCTTTAGCAAAATGTTCTCATTAGAGAACTCCATGCTATATTTCTACCCTTCTCTTTTGTAATGGATAAAATTAGTGGATGTATTTGCATTGTTTTGGCGCCATCAGCTTTAATAGGGTTGTCTGTTTGTTTTTGCTTTTTCGGTTCACACCCTATGATGCTTAGGAGTAATTCTTGACTCTGCACTCACGAGTCACTCCTTTAGATGCTTGGGGACTTTATGGGGTGCTGGGAATAGAACTCAGTCTGACCTTGTGCAAGTCAAACACCCCACCTGCTGTACTAAAGCTATGGTTCCATTAAGATTTTTTTTTTTCTTTTGGGTCACACCCGGCAATGCTCAGTGGCTACTCCTGGCTCTGCACTCAGGAATTACTCCTGGCAGTGCTCGGGGACCATATGGGATGCCGTGGATTGAACCCGGGCCGGCACAGCCCGGCTGCGTGCAAGGCAAATGCCCTACCCGCTGTGCTATCCCTCCGGCCCTCCATTAAGATTTTTATTAAGACAATTCTTTAAGAAAATTAGCTTTTATAGCTAGAGATCATTCAGTAAACTCTGGATTCAATTCTAGGTTCTAGGGAAAGGCAGTCTTTGGAGATGGTTTTCAAAAGTCAAACCCTCTGATGTAATAGTGCCATTGAATCCTCTCCCCTTGTTAGTGCACATGCTTGTTAAAAGAATCAACTTTTATTTTTTATTAGATATTTTATTATACCACTGTGAGATATACAATTACAATTGTTCATGTTTAGAGGTTTGGGTCACATAGTGTTCCAGCACCCCGCCCCCACCAGTGCCCATTTCCCACCACCAATGTCCCCAATACCCTCCTCCCTCCCATAGCCTGCCTAAATGGCAGGTTCTTTATCTCTTTTCTCTCTTCTGCTCTCTCTTTTCCTTCTCTTACACATTGTGGGTTGCACTACATACACTTAGAGGCCATCATCTGCATTTTTGCCTGTGTTTAATGCTCAGTGAATCAACTTTATACTCCTGTGATTGTTCCATTGTCTGACAAAGTTGAAATGATTAATATATGGAAGGAGTGAGATAATTAAACTTTTAAAGTAGTTTTTAAGTTAAGAAAATCCTTAGTATACATCTGGGTTTGACTTATTAGTGAAGCTTCAAAAGGGTCTGAACCCTTCCTGAACAGAGCTATTAAAAAGCTACTACATTTTTTGTTAGTTTTCAAACAGTGTTCCATAAGGGAGATGAGAAACTAGGAAGAAACTAGTAATTGAGTATAGGTCCTAAATGAAAACTGAAATAGAATGGATAAATCCTTGCAATTCCAATAAAGTATTCCATCTGCTGAAAAGTTTATTTTAGTTGAATTATCTTTTCCCACATTATCTGAGTTTACTTGACAAAGACAATAATTTCCATGTGAAGGCACTTTGCACACTGACTTGATAAATGCCTCCCATATTTAAACTTGCTGCCTTTGACATTATTTTATCTCCTGGGATAATTTTCCTCATAAAATAGATTAACAAAATAATTAAGTGTGTTTATATAATTTTAAAAATAAATTGAAAACATAGTAGAATACCATTCTGCTTACAAACAAAAAAATTTAAATTGGTAAAATGTTGTCTTAAAACAGATTAGAAAGTACGTAACTAGTACTTTATAATGAGGAAGACATTACAAGAAGGATGAGTAGAGATATAATAGAACTATTTTAAACTTTCTATGAATAAAATTTAGCATTTATGTAATATATTAGTTTATAATATAATTAATGGACAATTTCCCCAAACAAATTAATAAATATGAAATATATAAAATGGATACATAAATATATATGAAACTCAAAGTACTATAATAAAAACAGGTAAATAGTAAGCATTAGTAAATCTCTGTAAGCCATGTCGGTAAGTTGATATAAAAGCATAATTTATAACTATTTGTGAATTATATACACATGAATCATTTGCTATTTTTCTATTATTGATATTATTGACATGTTTCTTTAAAAATTCATATTATTTTCACTACCCTGGCAGACATTTTGGGAAAATTACCAGAAATATCAATAATCAATGAAAAGTTAAGATATTAGGGGCTGCATCAAAGGCACAGCTGCTAGTGTACTTTTATTGCATGCAGCTAACCTGAGTTCAATCCCTAGCGCCATGAGGCCACCAGGAGTAATTCTTGAGTGTAGAGTCAGGAGTAGCCACTGAGCATCACTGGATGTAGCCCAAAGGATAAAACAAACAAAAGAAGCCAGTGATTACCTTTCTCTATACTTTAAAGATCATCAAGGGGATGAAATAAAATAATATGACAACTGTCATCCAAACAGGCATAGAGACAAAACTGAATACAAACAGGGACTATATTAGCATGAAAATTATTTAAATTGGAAGGAGGTCACCAGCTTGGTAGGACTATCAGCTTCAAAGAGAAGGATTACTGGCCCTGTGCTAAAGCTAACAGAGGCAGTGAGATGTAACAACTTATACATATTCTAGTAGTTTTCGGAAATTCATATGCATTCAAGAGAGAGTATGCTGAGCATGTGCAATTGAGGAATATGCAAGTAATATACATCTTATGTACAGAACATGGCAAAAGAAACTTCATTGGGGGTGTGCTTTTTAGTATGGTAATGAAGAGAAAAGTGGGAAGGTAACTGGAGGTTGAGAAAGGTGACACTAGCTGAACTCAGCTTTTTCAGTCTCAGAGATTTGCTTGTGTGTGTGTGTTGTGTGTGTGTGTGTAGTGTGTGTGTATGTCTGTGTCTGTGTGCATGTGTGTATGTGTGTTTTTGGGGGTGTGGAAAAACTGAAAATATTTAGTGTATCAAAGATTTAGTCGCTGATTAAGAAATAAACACCCAAACAAACATAAGTGAAGTTGATCCTTCATAAACATTTACTGACGTCTAGTGAAGCTGATGCCTCATAAACGTTTAGTCCTTTACAACTAAAGGATTGTGCAGAAATAATGCATTTATGTGTGTTTATCCTTTATTATTAAACTACTGTCAAGCTACATTTCTGCTCCAGATGTGTGTTTTTTTGTTTTCTTCCACACTAAGAGATTTTGCAATATCACTGGGTGTCTAACAACACAATTCAGTTCTAACACTAATTATAATTACCACCTGTTGACAGCTCAATCCACACCACTGCCTCCCTCTTCAGGATCAATTGTTCAAGGAAAAGCTAGAGCAGGGATAAAGCCTTCAGGCTCTGATCCGGGAACCACAGGCATTTATCTGCAACAGGAAGGGATTCCAGTGTGAATCAGAGAAATAAAGGATAGAAAAAGTTCTATTAGTAAAAAATAGACACTGGGAAAAAAGAATGCAGAAAACTGGGGATAAAAGGCCACCCTGTCTTTTAAATAAGTTTATACTTAATGAATGTAAGAAAATGGCAAATTAATGAGGGCTAGAAGAGTCATGATATTTCAAAGAATATGACAGTTTTTGGTGTGAAAACTTTTCAAAAGTGCTATCCAGATTCTAAACATAATTGGCTGTTTCTGGACTTGTCATGACAATTTTTAATAGCAATGACATAGGTATGTGTGAAATGTGTGAACCTTTAATTGCAAATGCATTTTAATGAGTTTGTAATGAAGCTTGAAGTCAGTAATAGGTCATTCATATTTAACTTACTTGATACTAGCTGATATGAGTTTCCAACTAGAGTTGGACTTAATTACTCTCACCTTTTGTGGTGTTCTGTGTCTATGTCATAGTAATTTGTATTGTAAAATGTATTGTTTTCCAATGTGGGTATAGATACATATAAAAGACATTATCAAAGAGAAACACTGATAAAAATGGAAGAGTGTAATAAATTCTAATGTTTATTAAACACAATTTTCTTGCAAGCAGAATAGACATTAGCTCAAGGGACCTAGTTATTAAATTTTGTTATACCTGTATAAAATTTTTTTCTAAGAAAAACATTATTTTAACTTTATGACATAGGTAAATTGTATATCACACCAACTACTGAACACTTTTCTATTTCCTAATTACAAGTAGTTGGTCCCTGGTCATTTGTAAGTAATGTGAAATTGGCTACAAATTAATGTTTTGCATGACTTCTTCCCATTTTTAATTATGTGTTAGAACATCTCATAGACACTAACCTTTGCTTGCTTCGCCAACATCCCCAAATGAGGCTTGCTTTCAGCTGATACAGCTGGGCCTATTCTGAATAGAAATCAGAGTTAGAACTGGAGGCAGATATAGTCCTCCTGAGTGGGCCCCAATAGCCTCCATACTAGACCTGTGCCATAATAAGGTCATACCATTGTACAGCTTCTTCCTGACCATAATTCTACTTGCTACTCCACCATGCCAGCATCTTCTGTGGTGAGCTGTGGTGGAGAGTATCTAGAAAGACTTACTCCCAGAACAGCAAGAATATTAAAACTAGTGAGGGAAACACAAAGAAACCCATCAGCTCAATTGGTGAAAACTCACTAAAGACATAAACAATACCAGTAAATTTTCAGACTGTCTTTAGTGACACTATGATAAGAATGTTCAATGAGTTCAAATAAATGATTGCACATGTTGCCAGTAAAAGCATTATGAGAGTAATGAGAGTAAAAAAATTATGAGAGTGAAACTAAAAAAAAAACTACTATAGTCAGAACATGATGGGTAATATAAAACTCAATAGAAGCTATGGACAGCAGAATAATGAAAGCTGGGTAAAACATCAAGGAGTCCAAGATAAGAAGGAAGAAATAGAAAGTGGAAAATATTCTGAGATGAAAAGAACATCATACCACAGAACTATGGGATTAGTTCAATAGAAAAATACAAGAATTATCAGAGTCCCCAAAAGAACAGAAAGGCAAATATGATAAAGAAACATTAAAGAAATCACTGGTAAGAACCTCCCAGGTAGAGGATTATAAATACTGAGATCCAGAGACCCGAGTCCCAGTGAGTGTAGGTCAGTTAGAAAAACTCCAAAACACATCATACACCAAATGACAAAATTCAAAGAACAGAGTACTGAAAATAGCAAGGACCTTACTTAGAAAGGGAAGTCCATAACATGCACAGTAGGTGCATCAAATGAGATTATACAAGAAGTGGAAAGGAGATAGCACAAAAACTCAAAGAAATAAACACCACAAAGAATATTCTACCCAGCTAGATTATCATTCAAAATAGAAGGAACTATATGGGGCATAGGGTCAGGCAACAGCTAAGGAAATTTATAGCAAAGAAATAGGCTGCGGATGGTGGCCCTCTACTAGATTAAAAAGGTTAAAAACATATTGCAATTAATCATCACAAATTGACTACTATTCATTTATTTTATGATAATTCTATTAGACATTTATTTAAGATTTTTTGACTCAAATATATAAAATAAATTTGTTATATGCCTACCAATAGTGAAAAAATAAACATTTATGACAGTGAAAATATGACTACTACAATTATTCAAGCTCAAAATTAAATTGAATGCCATATATGTAAGATACCAGAGGGAAAAACCTAGTTATATAAGTGAGAATAGATAGTATACTGTATTGGATTATATCACTGTATCACTACATCATTGTCTTCCCGTATATCATCTATTTGCTCTAGCAGGCATCAGTAATATCTCAATACATCCAGTTACATGTGAGATAGCCCAAGGGCATCATCCCGACCCAGGAATATAAAGAGCCTCAAACCATTCCATCAGATCATGGGAATTAATCTATAATTGTTGCTTGTATTTGGCATGTTGAAGAGATGTGCCCGAGCCAAAGGTTCTTTGTCTTTTTAGCTATTTCTTAATGCTTTTGAAAGCATTCCATGATGCTTTCTTCCTCCTGCGCAGCTCAGGTTTTAGGTCGTTCATCTTGTTGACTTCTTGAACTAGTCACACATAACTGCTGCATTCAGAGATGTTTGTTCCATTGAGAGTGAATGGGGTCTCTGGAACTAGTTCATTTTTCATGAACATAGTTTTGCTGAGATTCAGCTGTAGATCTACCTTTCCACATTCTCAGTCGAAGTCAGCCAGTATTTGTGCCACTTGGCTAATGTTTGGTGTTATTAGAACGATGTCATCAGCGAAGTGGAGGTGGTGTAGTTGTCGACCATCTATCTTCACTCCCATTCCTTCCCATTCTAATTGTCACATGATGTTCTCAAAGATGGCGCTGAAGAGTTTTGGTAAAATGGTATCACCCTGCCAAACCCCTCTTTTGACATCAATGATCACTTTGTAGAATGGTGAGATCCTGGTGATGAATATGTAATACAGCTCACCAAGGATCTTGATGTATTGGGTTGAAGGCCCTGTTTGGCTTGGGCTTCGATGACTACTTCAGTCTCCACAGAATCAAAGGTTTTCTTTAAATCAATGAACGTGAGACAGAGTGGCATCCTGAACTCCTTATAAACTTCAGTGAGCTTGGTTACCGTGTGGATATGGTCAATTGTGCTGAATCTTTTCGGAAGCCAGCTTGCTCGCATGGTTGCCCTTCATCTAATGTTCAGCCAATCCTGTTCAGGATGACTCTAGTGAACAGCTTGAGAATGACAGACAACAGGCAGATGCGGCGATAGGGTTCTCCCTGCATTTACATACGCCTCAGAGACCTGGGCCCTAAGAAAGCAGGATGAGAATCCTATTCGGCTGTCCCAAAGAGGAATCAAAAGAGCTATACTTGGGATATCATGCCTCACTCGAGTGAAAGAAGTAATCTGGAGCTCCGACCTCTGTTGTTGTTCCAGAGTCAGGGACACTCTCTCGTTTGTCAGATGGGCTGGATATGTAATGCGATTTGAAGACAGCCACTGGACAAGAGCTGTTACCAACTGGATCACTCGGGATTTCAAGAGATCACGTGCCCCCCCACCTACAAAATGTTCAGACTTCTTCGTCAAGGCCCTGAACGAACGGTTTGAGGCTCTTTGTATTCTGAAGCAACCAGATGCCATTGGGCCACACTGGCACGTGATAGGGTCAAATGGAAATATTACTGGTGCCCACTCGAGCAAATCGATGAATAACGGGATTTCAAGTAATCAAGTTATTTGGCATATCAAATATGACACGGGTAGCTTGCCAGGCTCTATTGTGTGGGTGGGATACTTTAGTATTCACCTCAGAACTCGAGCAATTATTGATGAACCTTGCAGCCGGGCCAGACTGAATCAGTTCTGCTGGGTGGAGCTCTGAGGAGAGAAGAGTCTGGATGTGGAAAATGTTGGCCCTCATGGTGTGTGGGTTCCTCTGGCTTCTTGGGAGGATTTGCTGGGGTGGCGGGCCAGGGCTAGAACCAGCCATCCCTCCCGGATGCCTCGTGATCAGCTGGGCACAGGGAGAGCAAGTAGCAGTTCTGCCCCATGTGTGTTAGTCTCTGGATCAGCATACCTGGGCTGGCCTTT
The DNA here is from genome assembly GCA_021461705.1 of Cryptotis parvus. Classification (NCBI taxonomy): domain Eukaryota; kingdom Metazoa; phylum Chordata; class Mammalia; order Eulipotyphla; family Soricidae; genus Cryptotis; species Cryptotis parvus. The sequence goes on along the minus strand of JAJIBD010024247.1, from coordinate 66,091 downwards.
GAAAAGACTGCTGCAGAAAAAAAAAATGAGAGAGAGACTGCTGCAAGGTGGGTAACTGATGAGCCTGGCTACGATCAATTCTTCCTCTGGGTGGAGCTCTGAGGAAAAGGGAGTCCGGATGTGGAAAATGTCGGCCCTCATGGTGTGAGGGTTCCTCTGGCTTCTCCTGAGGCTCTGCTGGGTTGGCTGGCCAGGGCTAGAACCCACCATCCCTCCCGGTGTGAGCGGCTGGGCACAGTGAGAGTCAGAAGCAGCTCTGCCCTATGTGTGTGAGTCTCTCTGTTCACAATTGTGCCTCAAAAAATCAAGTACCTTGGAATCAACTAGAGGCGAAAGACCTAAACAAAGAAAATCACAAAGCACTAGGTCAAGAAAAGAAAAAAAAGGACACAAAAATGGAGACACATCCCCTTCTTATGGATTTTATAATTTGAATTTGCTAGAATAGATTAAAATAATATGGCAATCAATCACTAAAAATTGGAATTTATTGATTTATTTTCTGCCTACTGGTCAGGCTAAGGGGTGGCAGGGAACCTTGGGACACTTGTGGAAGAAAGAGGACACTAGTGGTGGAAGTGGTGTTGGAATATTGTATGACTGAAACATCTCTACTATAAGCAACTCCATAAATCAGTGGCTTAATAAATTAAATTAAATAAAATAGTTATTAAAAAAGGAAAGCTCATAGTGTTCATGAAACCATCCTTACAAAATAAAACGTATGATAAATGGCACAAATGAATAATTGATAAAATAATAACTGGCAAGTCCCATGCATAGTACCATCTATGACCAGGATTTTGGCATAGGTTGACTTCTATGTTTGTTGGTTTTTTCACCAACTTAGATTTCTCAGATAGAGAAGTTCACTTGGTAGTTCACAGGTGCTACTCTGGTTCAGTGCATTTAAATCTGACCTCCAGAAGGCAGGCAAAGCATCTTCTTACCTTCTGCAGCCATCTCTCTCCATCGCCTAATCCCATGAGGTTTTTATTTGAGGGGTACACCCAATGATGCTCAGGGGTTATTCTTGGACCTAGACTAAGAATTTACTCCTGGGAGTATTCAGGGAACCACACAGATTGATGGGATTGAACCTCAGACCAGATCATACAAGGCAAATGCCTACTACTGTATTATTAGCCCCCATCCCATTTTATGGGGATTTTAATGAGGCCTCTTTACAAACGTGTGATTGATTAACCTCTGTTTCCAGATGCACCTGGATAATAAGAGTTAATGCCAAATATTCTAAGTTTCTAATAATGGCTCAATCATTCTGCAAATACTTTCCATTAGCAGTACAAACAAAAAATGCTATCTCTCAGGATTCTAAAGAAGCGCTGTGTCTAACCAAGGAGCCTGGACACCAAATGTTTAAAGACAAATAAACATACAAAATGATGCTTCTAAACTTTACGACTTAAAGAATACAGTATTTGTTGAACTTCTATGTCAGTAACTGAGTCAAAGACCAGATTTTAGAACAAAAAGTTTGTGTAAATGTTTATATAAATGTTCAGTGTATCTTGATCACAGCACTCATTTGATAATATTATACAGTGTTTCCTGCCCCTTGAGGTTTGCAGTTGTGGCTGTGGTGCCAGGCTCTTTTGTCAGGTGGCAGACAGGGAGACAGACTTGTCTACATCCAGGGCTCTGCCCCATTGGCCCTGGATAGTTGATAATCTGACATAGAAAAAGACTTGGCATCCTGGGATGAACCCAGAGTCATGGCAGAGCGTAGAAAGCTACCCGTGGTGTATTCGATATGCCAAAAACAGTGATGTTACTGGTATCCACTTGAGCAAATCCATGAACAACAGGAAGAAAAGTGATACAAGTGATATTAGTATGTTTGATAGAGACTTATGAGGGAGCTTTTCTAAGTCTCCTCAAAAGGCTTAATATGCCTATATACTGACATTTAGAACTTACTATAATACTCAGTAAACTGTTGGCTTACTCATCCATATCTCCTATTTTTTTCTAGCTTATTTTTAATGAATAAAGTCACTGTAATTTCATACAAATCTTTAAATGAACAAGTATGTTAATCTTCTTTATAATTATGAGTGGCAATTCACTTTGCAGGAAATGGCAAAATCGGTTTTTAAAAGTTGTTGAACATCTTGCATTTCCACCAGAAAAGTTTAAAAATTCTAATTGCCTCCCACGTTCATGAGTACTTAATATTTTCAGCAATTGTGTTATTGTTCTTGCTATTCCAATGAGTATAGATGTATCTCACATTGACTTAAAATTGTGTACCTTAGTTACTAATCAAAGTAAGCATTTTTACACCTTCTGCCCAATTCAACAGCCAGGTTTCCATTATCATTAAAATTGAAATAAAAAGCAAAGTATGACAATTTAGAAAGATTATTTCTAGAACCTTTGTGAGAGTGAGATTTCTGAATAGTATAAGAAATAGAATAAAATTATTTTTAAATTTGAAATCTAGATTGATTTAACAGCTTAGTTTAATAAAATTAAGTTTTGTTTTATAAATCCTTACAAAAATAGGAATATGTGGATTCTGCTTATTATTTTCTAGAAAATCCTGGAATTCTAGAGGTATATTTCTAAATCTATAAACTGTGCTCTATTTTTAATCAACTTCCTAACGCTTCTAAAGTAGGTCAACAAAGTAGGTTGCAAATTTTGGAACGAGTTAAAGAGCTTTGCATTTATATCAAAAATTTACATAGAGTTTCAAATCCAAAAAGACCTCAGTGGTTAAACTTAATACTGGTTGCAAATTAAGTAATTTATAGTCTATATATAATCCCCTAAGGTATGTAGAGAATTTCAATCATATATTTCTTGACCAAATAGTACTCTAGATACCTAAAATAATTAATGCAGCATTCAAAGCTGGCTTAATTTAAATACAAAGATTATGCACTTGAGTTTTGCTCAGTAATTATTAGTTCATTGCAATATTCACTAATTTGATTAGAATGTTAGTTTTATTTTAAAATATATTATGGAAAATTTGTTATCTAGAAAAATCTTGTCAAAATGATTATTATTTTATACCCTAATATCAACTAGCCAAATTATTTTAAAAATTAAAACATTCATCAGAGAATATTTTTAAAACTATAAAATAAACCACCAAATTATTGCCTAAAACAAAATGAGAAATTTTTCAACTAAAATGTTAATCAAGTAATCATTTAATATGATAAATATAGGGAAAACACCATTATTATACCAATTAAAGAACTTTATTCAGTGTTTTGATCTCCCTGATTATTAGCAATATAGGACTTTTTTTTCATGTGCCTTTTGAACTTTTGTATTTCTTCTTGAGGAAGTTTCAGTTCATTCTTTCTCCCCATTTTTTTGAGGAAGTTGGATGGTATTTTTCTTGTGATGTTCTACTAGTCATGTATATATCTTGGACTTAAAACCTTATATAATGGGTATTGAGTAAATATTTTTCCATTTTTTTGTCTCTGTATCTTAGTCATTTCTTTTTGAGGTGCAGAAGATTCTTAATGTATCTTTGCTTCCATTTGCTTGCCAGTTATGTTTCATCTTTGAAGAGACCTATAGAGACTGCCACGCATCAAAATAATATGGTGGCATGGATGCAGGCGGAAAGGTTCTGTCATTCATTGCCAGTGGGAATGCCGACTGGTTCAATCCTTTTTAAACAATAGCCCTCCAAAACAAAAAAAAAATTACTACAAATTGAGCTTCCCTTATGATCTAGTAATATCACTCCTGGGATTAGACTCCAGGAACCAAGAACACACAGCAGAAATACTATCAGCACTTGTGTTCATTGCAGCACTATTTACAGTAGCCAGAATATGGGAACAGACCAAGTGCCTGAGAACAAATGACTGGTTAAAGAAATTTATGGTACATCTACATTGGAAGACTGTGCAGCCACCAGGAAAAACAAAGTCATAAAATTCACTTATAAATGTCTGGACATGAAAAGTATCATGCTGAGTGAAATGAGTTTGAAGGAGAAGGAAAGACAGAATGACTGCACTCATTGTGGCATATAAAAAGTATTAGACTAATACCCAAGTAGAAACAAGGGGCAGAAGGATAGTTATATGGTTGGAAGCTTCCTCAGTGGTTGGGAAAAACACAGTTGGGTTAGATATGGGACCATTATGACAATGAGAGTTGGAAATAATCACTCTGGGTAAGAACTGTGTGCTGAGAATAGGTAAAACAACAAACATGATAACCTCTTACCACCTGTATTACAACCACAATGCAGAGAGAGAAAACATAACTTTATATATAACTCATGCTGATTAAATAAAAATATATCTGAAGAAAAACCCTAATTGGGAACCTGATTGGATAGGGATTTTGCTAACCCAGGATCAATTGCTGGAAACCAATATGGTCCTATGAACATTATCAGAAGTAATCTCTGAGTACAAGCAGAGTAAGCCACGGGATTTGTTGGCCTCAAAATAAACAAGTAATAATCTAACCTGCTAATAAGCTTAGTTGCAGAGAATTTGAGTGATTAACTTGTAAGAAATTTAGTTATTTTCCACAAGGCTAAATATATTGACTATAGATTTATAGATATTACACTCGGGAATTAATAAAAAATTAGTAAATTATACACAAAACAAATATAGCTAAATTTAACATGCTTATTATGTTGAGCAAGAATATGTCAGATAATATACAAATATATATATATATATACATTTTATGGTTAAATTTAAATATAGTACTACAGAGGGCAAAACAAATAAATGGATTGCCATCAAATTCTATTGAATTTAAAATACATTCTTCTCTTATATACATGCTGAAATGGAACAAAATGTTTTATTTTTTATTATGTTTTTGGGGTTTTAGCATACATGGCTATACTCAAGAGTTACTACTTTCTCTACATGCAGAAGCTACTTGTGGCAAGGACCATATGAGATGCCAGGGATCAAACCTGGGTCAACAGCATGCAGGCGAGCACCCTGTCTACTGTACTCTCTCTCCAACCCAGAGACACAATATTCTACATGACACTAAAGCTGAAGTTTAGTAATCTGAATTAAGTTTTGTAAAACTCCAGAAGAAACAAAGCAAAAAGGAAAGTTAAAGATAACCTGACAGGGACATTTAAAAAATATCATCACAAAAGAAAAGAGCTGAGAAGTTATACAAGTTTAATATGTACAGCAGCACTAAGACAAAGATAAGCAACTGGGTGTTTTAATGCCCAGTTTCTATATAAGAAAATGCATAGAATATGCATAGCATCATTGCATATTTTGAGCTATAAATAATATTACCAGTATGCATCTGTAGACAAAACCAATTAGCTCTAAAAATTTTATTCAGAAGCATTTCAGGGTTAAAATACTCAATGACAAGCTTCCTCATATCAGAGAACCAGAAAGAAAATTTAGGTTTTTGGTATTTGGGTTTTTTTTTCTGGTTTTGGGCCACCCCCAGTAGTGCTCAGTGCTTATGTCTAACTCTGTACTCATTGATCACTCCTGATAGGCTCAGAGAACCATATGGGTTGTAAGGGACCAATGCCTGGTTGGATAATTTAAGGTAAGTGCTCTACTTGCTATACTATTACTCCAGTACCTAGAAAATTTAGATTCTATAAAAATTAATGTGTGCAACCCTTATTTAACAGCAGCACATGTAATGTAAATGACAAAAGTCTTATAATACAGTATTTTTAAAAGAAGTTATTGTTTAGAAGTGTTCACTGCAATCAGGAACAATACATCTATTCCCTATTCAGACCTACATATGTATATTACATAATATTTATATTAAATAATTCTAAAGCTCTAACATAGATTTACATATAAGGAGTTATATCTCTGATTTTTAAATGTTTAATATCATCTCATTTTTAATATTTATCTGACTTAATATTAAACATATTAAGCTCAATGGTTATTTTACCTCTCAATATTTAAACAGGATACTATAAAATTCATTGGAAAAGTCCCCACATACAATTCTTTATTAGAAGAGAAGTTAACCCTATCATAAAATTTTGAGTCAGACTTGTAACTTAGATTCAAATTGAAATGTACTTTTCTGCTCCAGATAGTGATAGGATCAGATTTATGTTTGCTGTTTTTCTCTCACTTTATTCAACAAGCACTGTCACAGGAAATAGGATTCAGAATATTGAGATCTCATATGTTCTCTGAATGATAACACTAAAAAGCATACCCTGAACCTCTTCCATGTTATTTAATTCCACTGAACTGTCATCCTGATGTTTTCCTTTACTTACTCTGCAGGAAATCACATATTAAAAAGAAACATGGAAATGCTATTTGCTATTGTTGAATGATCAAAGCAAGATCGAGGTCTACTTCTCATCCAAGGTGTTTTTTTAATCCATTTTTTCACCTTTAAAACCTAATGAATAAAATTAAAACAAGCCAAAAAAAAAAGATGACCATTACTGAAGGAAAGCATTCCTATGTGAAGGTGTGATTAACTCAAGTCATTCAAAGGTGTGTGTACCTAGATAATCATTTAATTTACTTTGTGTCTCACACATAAATAAGGGAACTTCTGCCACAGTTCACACATGCTTCTGACACTAATTGCTATTATTTACGTAAGTAGATACATCCTGTCACCATTATCAAAGATTTATTGAGTGTTTATTACCAGCCCCCAAACTAGGGACAGAAAGTTAAAGATATGGTACCAGCAGTTGCTATCTAATATGATTTGTGTAACAGGGATGTTGTATTAAAACTAAAATAAAAACAAAATTACAATTTAATTTTTAATTTTTTGACTTTGGATAATGATAGACCCATTATCTGAACACCCCAACAGTCAAAGTTTGAGCATTTTTATCATTCTTATGTATTTTGGGGAGCTTTTTGTGGGTAAAGAGTTTAATCCATGACTCCTGTTGCTGTGAGGACAAGCTGGAGGGATTGAGAGAGTGGATCTGTTTCCAGTTCAATGCTGAGGTGATCATGTATGCTGGGAATCGAATGGCAATTGACAACATTTGAGGTAAATGCCTTAACCTCTGTACTGTCTCTCTGGCTCAGAGAATTTCTATTTATTGTAGTGTCTGTAGAAAATAATTTGTATCATAAGAAATTTGGAGCTATGTGAGGGGGAAAAAGATATATGTTCAAGTGAAAAGGTGACATGGTAAAATTATAATAGAGCAAGTAGGTGTTTGGCCTTGAACACAGCTAACCTGAGACAATCCCCCCAAGGATTTCCAGGAGTGAACCAAGAGTGCAGGACCAAGAGGAAGGCCATTTTTAACAATGAAATATAGAAATCGTATTCAATATCTATAAGTGCACTTGAAACCATTAAAGAAAAGAAATTTATCAAGAGCAAAACCAAGATTTAGATTCATGTTTGGTTTGTTTGATTTTTTGTGCTCCACCAACTACTGCTCATTTTTGTTCCCAGCAGTGTTTGGGAGACAGTATAGTGCTGGGGTCTAAACCTGGACCCTTCAATGCAAAGTGTGCACAATGACCCTTTGAGCTATTTCTATGCCACATGTATATATATATATATATATTTTTTTAATTTATAAGCATATATATATATGATTGATAAGAGACTCACACACACGGGGCAGAGCTGCAACTTGCTCTCCCTGTGCCCAGCTAATCAGGAGGCGTCTGGGAGTGATGGTGGGTTCTAGTCCTGGCCCGCCAACCCAGCAGAGCTTTTCAAGAAGCCAGAGGAACCCCCACACCATGAGGGCAGCCATTTTGCACATCTGGAGTCCCCTCTCCTCAGAGCTCCACCCAGCAGAAGAGCTGATTACACCCTGGCTTGTCACAGACCCACCCTGCAGCAGTCTTTTTCAAGGCCAGGCCTGGTATGCTGATTCAGAGACTCACACACACAGGGCAGAGCTGCTTCTTGCTCTTCCTGTGCCCAGCTGATCTGGAGGCATCCGGGAGGGATGGCGGATTCTACCCCTGGCCCGCCACCCCAGCAGAGCCTCGCAAGAAGCCAGAGGAACCCCCACGCCATGAGGGCCACCATTTTCCACCTCTGGACTGCCCTCTCCTCAGAGCTCCACCCAGCAGAACAGCTGGTTTCACTCCAGCTTGTGCGGCCACAAGTGGCAGCACAGTTCATCAATAAATGCTCAAGTTTTGAGGTGACTACAAGATTATCTGACCTGACGGCAGAGCCTGGCATGCTACCCATGACGTATTTGACATGCCAAATACCAGTAACTATTATACACCTCATTCTCATGACTTGATGGAATGATTTAAGGCTCTTTATGTTTCTTGAGCAGGCAGATACCCTTGGGCTATCTTTCATGTGACAGGACATATTGAGATGTTACTGCTGCCTGCTCGAGTAAATCGATGATGTATGGGAAGTCAAGTGATCAATTGTTATATGATTGTGTATATATTTCTAAATAAATAAATAATTGTTTTAAGTGACAAGACAAGGAGACTTGGGATATGGGCAGTAAACTGTGTGAGAAGGAAATTTAAAAAAGAACCTACAAAACCATAAATATATTTATGTATATATCTATATATATATATGGAAAGAGAGAGAAAGAGACTAAACCATATATATATATATATAGATAGATAGATATGAAATATGGGAAGGATAAATATTAATTTAGTGGTTGTGTGCATATAACTTCCTGGGCCTATATTTTATAAGTTACTAACTCATTTCCCTCTAAGAATTAGAGTTCAATAATATGATGTTGCAGGACTCCTAAGGGCTGCTGCATCTGCTCTGGATTGCCTCCCGCAAATCACTCCGTAGATAAGGGGGTAGTCTAAATGTGGCAGTTTATCCGACCATGTATGCTGTACTAGCTGGTATAAATATTCTCCCATGCTATCACAATCATCGTGGGACTAGCTAGATCTTACCAGCATATTAGCCTGGCCACGTAAGGACACCTAAGTAATTAGACCAGAGAGAAATGCTGTTTGCTTCCAAACAAACAAGCATGGCTCCCTGATAAAATATAAAACTACAATGAAGTAGAGGAGACTTGTGAAGGCTTGGAGAAATATTTAACTGGCATTGGTGTTGGTCTTTGGTACAGTGACTTGCCATCTCAGAAACCCCCTTCTCTACATTTCAAAGGCATTCCGGCTCAAAACATTAGCACAGTAAAGGCCCTAGGTGAGATGCAGGGAGGGGACTACCTGAGGGCATTGGACCCTCCCTGCTTTCCATAACAATGGGAGGAAGGTCTGAATTGGGGGGGGGTATAAACTTGCCGGTTCCCGCTCTCCCGGGTTTCTTCTTCCCGGTGGGATTTCGCCTTGTGAGCGTTTATTCCCCTTGGAAGTTTTACACGTGGTGGTCGCCATCTTGGCCTACACGTGGCTGGGGTTCTAGCCTGGAATCCTAAGCATCGGGTTTTTCCTTTTGCTGATTTGTATGCCTGAACCTGTGATAAGTAAAGCCTTATAAAACCGCATCGGATTCCTGAGTGTCCATCCATTCCTCGCCCGGCCTCGGAGGTAGAAGGGAACTTCGCTTCCCGGCACTGTCGGGGACCCCCGCGGAGCGCCCGACATTTGGCATCCCCTGGTGTGGGCACCACGAACATTGTCTGGTCTAATTATCATTGGACAGAGATCATCTGCCTCCGAACCGTGAGTAAAATGATGGATATCTCATGGTATAGATACATTGTATCTTTTATTGGCTCGGAAGCATACATAGCCCAGTCTATAAAGTTCCTTTCTGAGAACTACTCTATCTTTTCACAAATCATCTGGGTCCTTGCGATTTTTAAACTGTACCTTTGTGTAAGGACAATGTTTAATAGAGAGAGGGAAGAAAGTAATAAATTGAATGCAATCTTAAGGGACGAGGTTTACTCAGCGATTGAAGAAATAAGTGAGGATCATAAAGCTACAGGTAGACTGGTCTTAAAGCTTGAGGACAGAATTATTAAACAGAGTTTAAAATTTGAAAAGAAATTAGAAGAACAGGAAAGTAAAATTATTAACCAGATTTTAAAATTTGAGGAAACATTAGAAGAACAGGATTTAAAATTCAAAGAAAAATTAGAAGATCAGGAAAGTAAAATTACTAAACAGGATTTAAAATTTGAAGTAAAGTTTGAAGAGCAGAAGAAGGATATCGAAAAAAATCAGCACTATCTTAGAGGAAGAAATTGACAGATAGAGAGATAGAATAGATGGACAGAAAGAGGAGGTTTGGAAGTTACACATAAGATTGAAAGAACAAAAGGAAGAAATATATAGGAAACTTGAAAACTTAAACCAAGAAATGGATGTGTTACGCAGGGAGATTTCTGATTTCATAACTTATCAATCAGGACCTAGTGCATAACCAATACTGAGGCGTGAACCAACTAAAAGCCGTTCACAAACACGCCCCAAAACTGTAGATTTGAAAAAGGTGTATACATTCCCAGCAAAAAAATCTAAAAAAGAATTCTAATGTGGCTGATAACTTAGAGGAGGAACAGGAAAACCCAGAGGAGGCAAATTCTCAAGCTGAAAATCTCCCCAGAGTTAATACCCTCAATGGGGTAGATGTTCCTCTGCCAGATACTACAAGCTCTGATGAGGAAGAAGGGGAGGAACAGATTAGCTCGAGTCAAAGAGCAAAGCCCAGCAATCTTTCTCATGAACAATCTAAAGATAAAGTAAAACCGATTCATGAAGACTTAAAAATTGAGGCAATAACCCCGTTTAGGAAGGCTTACGACAGGTTTGGAATATCAAGTCCTTATACTTTAAAATATTTAGCTGATTGGAGCGAAAATGATCAGTGGGTATTGGGAGACTTTGAAACGGTAGCCCATACTTGTCTAAACAAATCACAGTACATGCAATGGCATATGTGGTATGCAGATGGGGTTAACCAGAATATTGACACTTTAAGAGAAAAGGAATCAGGCCATACTATAACTTTTGCCATGCTAAAAGGTGAAGGTGAATGGAAAAAAGAAAGCAAAACAAGCGACATTACCTGAACCTATTTTAAAATTCGTTCGGGAGACAGCATTAAAAGCGTGGGAAAGAGTAGGTTCCGACCCAGAATTTCTAGGTAGCTATACGAAAATTTACCAGGGTCGTGATGAACCATACTTTGATTTTGTTGGGAGATTATGTGAAATAATCCAAAGACAGGTTCAAGACCCAACCACTCAAGAAATCCTAAAACGAAACTTAGCATATGAAAATGCTAATCAAAAATGTCGAGCATTACTATATGGTATTAAGGAAAAGGATGACCTCATGGGGTATCTAAAGGCCTGTAGAAATGTCGGTTTAACCTCCCATAAAACACAGGATGATATAGAGGCTTATCCCATACAGCAGGAGGATCAGGAGAGGGATGAAATGTCAGACAGCTCTAGGGGGAGAAACAATAAACTTCAAAGGATAAACAATAATCGGAGAAACTATTCTAATAATCGCAGCTCCACCCCTCAAAGGGCCCCACCTGGACCATGCCCAAGGTGCAGAAAAGGGAAAACATTGGGCCAGAGACTGTCGGTCTTGGAGGCGAAGTCCGCCTCAGGTTTCATTTGGACAGATAACCTGCTTTAGCTGCGGAAAGAAGGGACACACCCGTAGAGATTGCCCATCTTCTAAAACTATCAATACAGGGCAACATTCTAATAATCCCTTTATAGGAAATGTTACATGGACCCCCCCCCCCAGGTTCCACAAGCTCCGCAGGCTCAAATAACATCTATGCCTCCCCTAATGCGGGAAACTGGGTGGGGGCCAGCCCCAGGCCCAGCTGAATCCAGGGGCACTCTCCTTCATTCCACCTGCCCAGTATCCTCCGAATCAGAATCCACAGAATTACAGTCAATAAATGCTCTCTGGCCTACCCCATCAGGCAATGGCAGTCTCGACATTCTCTGCCCTAAGACTGTCACAATATACCCAAGTCAAAACCCCTACATGCTAAAAACAGTGATAAAAGGACCTGCTCCCCAGGTAGTATGGGTTTAATTCAGGGAGCGATTGGCTGAAATTTAAGGGAATTATGGTGCATTTCGGACTTCTGGATCCTGAATCTCATGGAGAGATAATACTGTCAATATCTGTGCCAACTAAATGGACTTTTAAAAAAGGGAAACCACTTGCTAAACTATTATTATTTTTTGAGGATCCGTGTAGTCAGTCCGAACACCCTACAGCTGGTGGCTTAAACAGTACCAACCATTCTGCCAACTTCATTGTTGGTTATGCAGCCACACAGAACCAAGCCCACCAGCCACCTGCTAACTATCTAGTTGGGTACACCGCCAGAATTTCTCAGGCCAAGCGGCCGGTTATACCATCGAAATTTATAAAAGGAAATTCAAAGGCATGTTGGATACAGGGGGCAGACATATCCATAATCTCCACCAAGTATTGGCCCTCTAACTGGGCCCTAAAGAAAGTGTCCCATAGCCTGAGCGGGGTAGGCAATATCTCCTCCTCTCTTCTCCGACAGAGTGCCAGGTGGTTGCCGTGTATTGGCCCTGAAGGGAATGTAGCCATGGTCCAGCCTTATATAGCCCCTATGCCTTTAACTTTATGGGGTCGTGACATGCTGGAGCAGTGGGGGGGCAGTAATCCACATAACTCGTCCAATTCCCGTCGAACACCAATTCCAGCTCTCCATAATAAGCCTAACACCGGAGTAACCCTTTTTAATTGGGGCCGCTGTGGTTAAGCGCCCACTACCTATCCGCATTCAGTGGAAGTCTGACAAACCTATATGGACACCACAGTGGCCCCTCAATACCAAAAAGCTAGAGGCGCTAACAAATCTAGTGGAAGAACAGCTGAAATTAGGACATATTGAGGAAACGTTTTCAGAATGGAATTCTCCTGTTTTTGTAATACAGAAAAAAAATCAGGCAAATGGCGTTTGCTGATTGACTTAAGGAATGTAAATTCTACTATGGTCCCCATGGGAGCCCTACAACCTGGGCTCCCCTGTCCAGCAGCTATTCCTAAGGATTGGCCGCTAATTATCATAGATTTAAAAGACTGCTTTTACAGCATACCTATCCACCCAGATGATCGGAAAAGGTTTGCATTTTCAGTCCCTTCCATTAATCATAAAGGTCCTTTACGTAGGTTTCAGTGGACAGTATTGCCCCAAGGAATGACTAATTCACCTACGATGTGTCAACACTTTGTTGATGAGGTTTTGCAACCCATTCGTGCTAAATTTCCAGGTGCATACATCATCCACTACATGGATGATATCCTGCTAGCTTGTGATAATTCCAGAGATCTCCAGAATTTATATAATGATGTAATGACAGTTTTACCAGAGGCTGGCTTACAAGTAGCTCCGGAGAAAATCCAGATGCAGCCTCCATATGAATATTTGGGCTATGCTCTTGACCGCACTACAGTACGTCCTCAAAAGATCTCCATTAGTCAGAAAAGGCTCAAAACCTTGAATGATTTTCAAAAACTGCTGGGAGATATCAACTGGGTGCGCCCCTCCCTTGGTATTCCTAACTGTGAGCTCAGTAACCTGTTCCACACCCTTGAAGGTGATCCTGCTTTAAATAGTCCAAGGCACCTAACTCCTAAAGCTCAGAAGGAATTAGATTTTTTCATGGATCGGCTTCAAAAATCTTACCTCTCCAGATTTAATCCCGGAGAAAAGGTATGGTTTTTGGTCTTCAACACTCCCGAGTCTCCAACTGCTGCTATAGCCCAATTATCTGGACCGTTAGAATGGGTTTACTTACATAACAAGCAGAATCGTACTGCTACACCTTACCTTGAGATGATAGCTAACCTTATAATTAAGGGAAGATCAAGAACCCAAGTATTACTTGGACATGATCCCCATGTAATTGTACTACCTGACCCTAAAAAAGAAATTGAAGCTGTTTTTACCACTCAGTGAAATCCTTCAGAGAGCTTTAGCAGATTTTTCAGGAGAAATATCTTATCATTACCCAGCTGGAAAAACCTGGGAATTTTTGAAAAGGACACCTTTTATAATCTCCACCATTGTCCGCTCCTCTCCCATTCCTGATGCTCCAGTGTATTATATTGATGGCTCCTCATCAGGAAGGGGTGGAATTACAGGTCCTTCGTTGACCACTACTGTACATACAAATTATAAATCTGTCCAACAAGTGGAACTCGCCACCCTGATACATTTACTATCCCATGTATCTGGCCCATGTAATGTGGTGAGTGATTCTGCATATGTAGTTGGTTTATTTCCTGGAATTGTCACTGCTTCTTTAAATGCCCATAATCCTATAATTCAGGAGCTACTCCATAAACTACAAGATCTCCTCCGAAATAGAACATTCCCTATATACATCTCCCACATCCGTTCTCACAGCCGACTCCCGGGCCAATGGTTCGAGGAAACGAAGCAGCAGATCTCTTGGCAGCACCAGTATTTAAATCAGCTGAGGAAGAGCACCAGACTCTACATACAAATGCCCGCCGCCTTCATGTACACCATGGCATCCCATGGAGACAAATTGTCCGCAACTGTCCTGTCTGTGCTCCTTTACATTGTACATCTCATGTAGCAGGAGCAAATCCTCGAGGTTTACAGACAAACCAATTGTGGCAGATGAATATAACTCATACTAACTTATTTCCCAACAAACCTTTCCTTCATGTGGTCATCGATTCATATTCCCGGTTCATATGGGCTGTTCCTATGACGTCTGAAAGAGCTAAATCTGTTTGTTCATTTTTACTCCAGTGCTTCTCTGTCATGGGTATTCCCCATACCATAAAAACAGATAATGGTCCTGCTTACACCAGCAAAACCTTCAAATCCTTTTTGCGAGGAATGGCAGATCAAACATATTACAGGAATTCCATATAATCCACAAGGACAAGGAATAGTTGAACGTGCCCACAGAACGCTTAAAACTCAGCTATTAAAGCAACGAAAAACAAGCATGCCTCCAATGGATTCTTTATCTTTAACATTATTCACCTTAAACTTCTTAAATATACCTCAAGGAGATCCCTATACCGCGGCTGAACGTCACTTTCAAGAAGATATGCAAACTTAAAAACAGTCAATTCACCTATCTGGGTGAAAATTGATGATAAATGGATTGCAGGTCACCTCCTCATTCGGGAAGAGGCTATGCTTTCATTTCTACAGACGATAACCCTGCCAAGAAACTCTGGGTCCCTCTGCGACTTGTTAAGACTAGAATTCTCCAAGAATCAGAAAACAACTAATTCTTTCAATATAAAGTCTTAAATTTTAAATTGCAAGTTGCTGTTTAAACTTCTTGGATTGGTTCCTTTTAATAATGATCTTGTTTTGCAGTCTGTAATCATGGTTCATGTCTAATATCTTGCCTTACAGCCTAAATATTTTCTTTCTTACAAAAAAAAGGTGAGAAAATGGGTGGACTCTGATCACAGTGCTCATTACAAAAATGTTTGCTAAATCAATGAAAAATTGTTTTTCTAATGATTCTGTTCACAGGATGAGATATTCGAATCCAGTAAACCTGCGCTACAGTGCTCAATACTCCGAGACTCCTAAAACAGTGCTCGCTAAAAATTTAATAATTTGCAAAACTAATTTTTCCCAATGCTCTATTCACAGGAAAAGACACTTTCTCACCATCATTTGCCGGCTTTATATTTATGAAGCGCTTGACTCGTTACCATTTATCACCCTAAATGGGTCACATACACAGCTGTAAGATATTGATCGATCAAATGTATGTGTGCGTGTGTGTGCATGTGGTGGCCACCATTATGTTTGTGATTAATGTTGTGTCTATGTTATGTCTCAACTACTACCTTCTCAATTTCTGACCACTACAAACCTCTATTACATTCATCAACTCCACTGCTGATCCACAAGATTTATCAATTTTAAAATCATCAATTCTCATACTTATTTCCCTGCTCCACCCATGTTGGAGCTTCTTTATATTCTTCTCTCCATCCCAAACTTGGATCCCTACAAAGCCTTAAAATCCCTACTTGTGATTAACCTCGAAAAGTGTTTTTTGTCTCGCCTAAGCTACAGGTACAGTTACCGGTGCCAATGTTCCCTTGCTGAAGAAGCCCTGCAAGACGCCCACACCGATGTTCCAGACACCTGCTCCAGCGCTCAAGACTCCTGTTCCAGAGTTCAAGATATCACACCGATGTTCCAGACACCTGTTCCAGCACTCAAGACTCCTGTTCCAGAATTCGAGATACTTGTTCCAGTGTTCCTGAGACCCAATCCAGTGTTCCTGACAATTCAACGAGTTCCTGATCGCTGCTATCCAAAGACTCATACTCATATGATCACCGCTATTGCTGTTCCAGAAGTAGCCCCACAGACTTTGTTCCAGACACCCGGCTTTACATAAAATATAGCAAATTGACTCTCACAAATTATGGACAGTGCAAACTATAGTCCGTTATAATCAGACAGCTAAAAACACTTTGTCTTGAACTTTGCTTTGGGTCCAAAAACAAGTTAGGATCCTAAAGTAACATGTATTATCATTTTGTAATTGGAATTGTTTTTTCTTATCTTAATTTTCTGTACATTACTAAATATTTCTTACCTTTTCAATTTTTATTAGTAAACTAATCAGGGGAGTTGTTGCAGGACTCCTAAGGGCCGCTGCATCTGCTCTGGATTGCCTCCCCCTAAATCACTCCGTAGATAAGGGGGTAGTCTAAATGTGGCAGTTTATCCGACCATGTATGCTGTACTAGCTGGTATAAATATTCTCCCATGCTATCACAATCATCGTGGGACTAGCTAGATCTTACCAGCATATTAGCCTGGCCACGTAAGGACACCTAAGTAATTAGGACCAGAGAGAAATGCTGTTTGCTTCCAAACAAACAAGCATGGCTCCCTGATAAAATATAAAACTACAATGAAGTAGAGGAGACTTGTGAAGGCTTGGAGAAATATTTAACTGGCATTGGTGTTGGTCTTTGGTACAGTGACTTGCCATCTCAGAAACCCCCTTCTCTACATTTCCAAAGGCATTCCCGGCTCAAAACATTAGCACAGTAAAGGCCCTAGGTGAGATGCAGGGAGAGGGACTACCTGAGGGCATTGGACCCTCCCTGCTTTCCATAACAATGGGAGGAAGGTCTGAGTTGAGGGGGAGGGGTATAAACTTGCCGGTTCCCGCTCTCCCGGTTTCTTCTTCCCGGTGGATTTCGCCTTGTGAGCGTTTATTCCCCTTGGAAGTTTTACACGTGGTGGTCGCCATCTTGGCCTACATGTGGCTGGGGTTCTAGCCTGGAATCCTAAGCATCGGGTTTTTCCTTTTGCTGATTTGTATGCCTGAACCTGTGATAAGTAAAGCCTTATAAAACCGCATCGGATTCCTGAGTGTCCATCCATTCCTCGCCGGCTTCGGAGGTAGAAGGGAACTTCGCTTCCAGCACTGTCGGGGACCCGCGGAGCGCCCCGACAATATGAGAAGCAAAGATGAAGAAAGTAAGACAATGGCATGAAAACTGAGTTACACAGAGAATATAGAGCTTAAAACTCTGGTGATATGTCTAAGTTGAGTGATGAGCTATATCGATGTATTTTATATACAATATACATTATACATTGTATATATATTTTGTTGTGGCATGACATGTCACTGTCATTGTCACTGTCTTCCCGTTGTTCATCAATTTGCTTGAGCGGGCACCAGTAACATCTCCATGCGTCCTGTCAAAAGCAAGTGTAGCCCAAGTTCATCTACTTGCTCCAGGGACAGGAAGAGCCTCAAACCATTCTTCAGATCATGGAATTGAGGTCCATAATTGTTACTAGTGTTTGGAATAACAAATAAAACATGGGTACCTTGCCAGGCTCTGATGTGTAGGTGGTATACTATCAGTAGAAGGCTCTCATATAGAGCATTTACTGATGAAACTTATAGGGGAAAGATCAAGTTTTCTCTTGGATGGAGCTCTGAGGAACTATGGAGTCTGAATGTTGAGAATGACTGACCATATGATGTGTGGATGGCTCTGGCTTCTTGCTAGGCTTACTGGGATTACAGATATCAGTTAGAACCTGTCTAGAACTGTATACAGTGTATAAATGTGAAAGATCCATGGAAGGACCTTATCCTAAAATCAGTATTATCTAAAAATATTGTGCAGTCGCCCACCAAGGTTTCTGTTGGTCTGGAGTGGGTGGGTCTCTCTTCCGGGAAGTTGGCATGGAGGTGGAGGAAAGGGCAGAGTCCAAATCTCTGCCCCGGAGTCTGGCCAGCGTGGTCCTCTCCCCGCACATGTGAGCGGAACCCTTGGTGCAATGTTTGACTCAGCCAGGGGCTGGCTAAGCCCCTTACCAGGAGGTAAGCTCCAGGGGTTGCTTCCACTTGGGGCCAGCCTCAACAGCAGAGCTGTGGGTTTGAAATGGATGGGTATGGATCTCTTCCGGGTTTGCAAAGGAACTGTGGGTCTGGCATGGGTGGGTCTCTCTTCTTGGGAAGTTGGCATGATTGTGGAGGAAAGGGCAGAGCCCAATTCTCCACTCTGAGTCATGACATGTAAGTTTGGAAACAATATTAAATATAACTGCAAAGTTTAAGAACAAATGTATTTCTTAACTAATATAGGCTGAACCCATTCCTTAATAGTATCACTGTTATCACTTGTCTTTCCATTGTTCATCAATTTGATAGAGTGGGCACCAGTAACATCTCCATTCCTTGGGAATGAGGTCCATTATTGTTACTGTTTTTGGCATACCGGATACACAATGTTAGCTTGCCAGGCACTGCTGTGGCTCTTGGTTCATCCCAGGGGGCCCAGTCCTTTTCCATGCAGACCATTAACCATCCAGGTCCCAAGGGAAGAGCCTTGGGTATAGACAAACCTTTCTCCCTGTCTGCCACCTGCCAATGCAATTGGGCACCTCAGCCCTACCTGCAACACCTCAAGGGGCAGATATTCCGATAAAGCTCTATATCCCAAAAATATGTGTTGAAACACAATCTAGCCACATTTTCACCATGCATACTTGTTATTAAATAAATTGATCCCTAAACACTAAGACACCAAAGAGAATTTAATCCTTAAAGCTTTACTAAGCTATGAGGACAATACAGATCATAGAAAAGTTCCAAAGTTTTAATTTGAGCTTTGAAAATATCTCCTTATTTGTGTGTTTTGTAACTGCATACTGCTAGTGTTTCCCCTATAGACAAATTTCACATTTGCAAACTTCATAATTACAAAATCAATACCCAAAAGGCAATGGCCTTCCTATATGCAAACAACTGAAAGAGAAGAAAGGAACATTAAAGAAACTATCCCATTCACAATTGTGCCGCAGAAAACCAAATACCTAGGAATCAGCTTGACAAAGAATGTAAAGGATCTCTACAAAGAAAACTACAAACCATTACTTCAGGAAATAAAAGAAGACCTGAGTTAATGGAGACACATTCCTTGTTCACGGATTGGAAGGATTAACATTATCAAAATTGTAATACTTCCTAGAGCTTTATACAGATTCTATGTTGTCCCTATAAAGATACCCATGATGTTCTTCAAAGAAATTGAACAAACAATTCTGAAATTTGTATGTAATAATAAACCCCCACGAATAGCTAAAGAAATCATTGGGAAAAAGAAGATGGGAGGTATCACTTTCCCCAACCTCAAGCTCTACTACAGAGCAGTTGTAATTAAGACTGTGTGGTATTATATAGAGACAGACCCGTAGACCTATGGAATAGAACTGAATATCCTGAAACACACTCTCAAGTATACAACCACTTAATCTTCAATAAAGGAGCAAAAAAAATATTAAGTGGAGCAAAGAAAGCCTATTCAACAAATGGTGCTGGGTAAACTGGGCAGCTACGGGTAAAAAAAATGAACTTAGACCTCCTTTTATCTCCATGCACAAAAGTCAGTTCAAAATGGATTATAGATCTCACCATCAGACATGAATCTATAAGGTACATCAAAGAAAACATAGGAGAAACGCTCTACGTCATCGAAACTAAAATATCTTTAAAGAAGACACACCACTGACCAAGCAAATGGAAGCAAAGATAAACAAATGGGATTATATAAAATTGAAAAGCTTCTGCACCTCAAAAGAAACGGTGACTAAGATACAAAGACAATCCACAGAGTGGGAAAGGATATTCACCCAATACCCATCTGACAAAGGGTTAATATCGAGGATATATCAGGCACTGGTAGCCCTTCACAAGAAAAAACAGCCAACCCCATCAAAAATGGGGAGAAGAAATGAACAGAAGTTTCCAAAAAGAATAAATTCAAATGGCCAAAAGGCATATGAAAAAGTGTCTTCATCTTTAATCATCAGGGAGATGCAAATCAAAACAACAATGAGGTACCATCTCACCCCACAGAGACTTGCACACATCCAAAACAGCAAGAACAACCAGTGCTGGCATGGATGTGGGGAAAAAGGGACTCTCATCCACTGTTGGTGGGAGTGCCGGCTGGTTCAGCCCTTTTTGGAAAACAATATGGGCATTCCTTCGAAAACTAGACATTGAGCTCCCATTTGATCCAGCAATAGCACTCCTGGGAATATACCCGAGAGACCGAAAAACACATAGCAGAAACACTATCTGTACTTCTTTATTCATCTCTGCGCTATTCACTATAGCTAGAATCTGGAAACAACCTAAATCCCGAGAACAGAGGACTGGCTAAAGAGATTGTGGCTCATTTACACTATGGAATACTATGCAGCTGTCAGAAAAGATGAAATTATGAAATTTACCTGCAAATGGATGGACATGGAGACTATCATGCTGAGTGAAATTAGTCAGAAGGAAAAAGACAGATATAGAATGGCTGCATTCATTAATAGGAAATATATAGATACCAGTGTTTTACTAAATGTGTGAAGTGGTAATGGCAGATTAAAACTCACCATTGAATATACAGAAAGAGACTTAAGTGATAAACTCTAAATATCTGCAGGGCTAGCCACAATGTGTAAAAGAAGAGGGAGAGAGATGCAGAGACAGAGAGAGAGAGAGAGAGAGAGAAAGAGAGGAAACAGGGCTACCTGCTCTTGAGGCAGCCTGGGGGTGGGTGGCAGGGGTGGGGTACATTGATGGTGGAAATGGGGCACTGGTGAAGGGATGGGTGCTGGAATACTGTATTACCAAGAACCAATTGTGAACACCTTTGTAATTGTATGTCTCACGGTGGTATAATAAAAATTAAAAAAAAAGAAAATAATAAAAAAAAATTGTAACCACAGTAAGATAATTCAAAACACTTGATCACTTGACATCCCGTTATTTGTCAATTTGCTCGAGTGGGTGCCAGTAACGTTTCTATTTGTCCCTGTCACATGTCAGTGTAGCCCAATGGCATCTGCTTGCTCTAGCAATACAAAGAGCCTCAAACCATTCTTTTAGGGTCTTGATAAATCATCTGACCATCTTGTAGGTGGGCAGCCACATGATCTTTTGACATCTCATGATATCCAGTCAGTAACTGCTCTCGTCCTGTGGTCGTGTCCAAGTCGCATTACATGTCCAGCCCATTTGATTTTTGACGACTTGGTAAATTGAGAGTGTTGCTGACTATCATCGAAAGAGGTAGGAACTCCGAATTCCTTCTTTCACTTGAGTGAATGGTGATATTCCAAGCATAGCTCTTTTGATTCCTCTTTGGGAGACCCGAATAGTATTCTCATCCTCCTTTGTAGGCCCAGGACTCTGAGGTGTATGTTAATGCAGGGAGAATGGTGAAGTCAAAGAGATGTGCCCGGAGCTGGAGGTTCTTTGTTATTTTAGTTATTTCTTCGATGCTCTTGAAGGCGTTCCATGCCGCTCTCTTTCTCCTGTGCAGCTCAGGTGCTAGGTCATTCATCATGTTGAGTTCTCAACCTAGGTACACATAAATGCTGTATTCAGAGATGTTTGTTCTGTTGAGGGTGAATGGAGAATCTGGAACTAGTTCATTATTAACCAGCATTGTTTTGTTGAGATTCAGCTATAAAATTACCTTTCCACATTCAGTATCGAAAACAGCCAGCATTTGTGCTGCTATGCTAATATTTGGTGTTATTAGAATGATGTCATAAGGGCAGCGGAGGTGGTGTAGTTGCTGACTATCTTCAGTCCCATTCCTGCCCATTCAAAACACATTAAAAGGTATTTCATCCAAAATCATTTTTTCTCAAATGTAATAC
Source organism: Cryptotis parvus (assembly GCA_021461705.1). Taxonomy (NCBI): domain Eukaryota; kingdom Metazoa; phylum Chordata; class Mammalia; order Eulipotyphla; family Soricidae; genus Cryptotis; species Cryptotis parvus. The sequence continues at coordinate 43,948 of JAJIBD010024247.1, read as the reverse complement.
TTTGAAAGTTTGACTTAAAGAAATATGTATTTATTATCACTTTACTAGATCACTTTACATCCCATTATTCATTGATTTTCTCAAGTGGGTGCCTGTAACATTTCCATTTGACTCTATCACATGCCAGTGTAGCCCAATGGCATCTACTTTTTCAGGAATACAAAGAGCTTCAAACCGTTCTTTCAGGGTCTTGATATGAAGAAGTCTGACCATCTTGTAGGTGGGCGGTCACATGATCTTTTGATGTCCTGTGGGATCCAGTCAGTAATGACTCTAGTCCAGTGGTTGTCTCCAAATCACATGACATGTCCAGCCCATCTGATTTCGACACCTTGGAAAATGAGACAGCACCCCTGACTCTGGATTGTCGACAGAGGTTGGAACTCCGGATACTTTCTCTCACTTGAATGAGGTCTGATATTACAAGCATCACTCTTTTGATGCTTGAAGTGGCATGGAATGCCTTCAAGAGCGTCAAAGAAATAGCTAAAAGAACAAAGAACCTCTGGATACATCTCTTAGACTCCACTGTTTTCCCCTCATTAACATATGCCTCTGAGACCTGGGCCCTACGAAAGCAGGATGAGAACACCATTTGGGTCTCCCAAAAAAGGAATTTATTTATTATATGACAAAGAAAATTTTTTATTATTTAAATAAGATGCACTTTAATGGCTAAAAGTAAAATATTTGATAGTACCAAAATAATAACATATGAAGAATATACACCTATTCACTTGATCACTTGACTTCCGTAGATCATCGATTATTCAAGCAGGCACCAGTAACATCTCAGTATGTCCTGTCACATGCGAGATAGCCCAAGGGCATCTGCCCGCTCCAGGAAAATAAAGAGCCTCAAACCATTCCATCAAGTCATGGGAATGAGGTCTATAATTGTTACTGGTATTTGGCATGTCAAATATGACATGGGTAGCTTGCCAAGCTCTGCCGTGCATGTGGGATAATTTTTAGTCACCTCAAAATTTGAGCATTTATTGATGAGCCGGAAAAATAATTATTTTAAAGCTAATAAAGATGAAGATGTTGTCCCAGAGCTCGTGGTCCAGAAGATGGTGGTGGGCTGGAGGCAATATTCCTCTAACATTCCCAAACGTATCTCCAGGCTGGAGGACCCACAAAGCCCTTCAGAAAAAGACTGTGCACAGGTACTTTCATCAGCCATGCCCAGCCGGGACAGCGCAGGCTCCAGGTGGTAATTCTCGGCCAGCCTAAACCTCGGCAGGAGAACCTCCACCTTCTTGCTCTACAGCAATCTGGCTTATCCAGGCCTTTGTAAAAGTCCTGAGCTCTTGGAAAATGGTTGGGAGTTCATGGCATGCACTGTTAGCATCAGGCTAAAGGGGCAGGCTGAGACACAGGCTGGTCAAATCCAAGGTCCTAAAAGGCCCACAGTGTAACAGCAGGAAATCCATGTGGGAGGAGTGCAAGAGAATGCGAGGCATATAGGAAAGTTTTTCACAAGCCCCTCAGTCCCCACTTAGTTTGGGACCCTTTGAGTCTCTTGTATTAGTAATACTCCTATTACTGATTGAAATTATTTTTACTATTTTAAACTACAACTGTAGAGCATTATATACATTTCTTTTTTTTAGTGAAAATTTCCTTTGTACATTTTTTGTAATTTAAAGTTCAAATAAAATCAGAAGAATTCAGGGTTTTGCAAAATAGTAAATACTAATGTAATAACTTCTCCATATTAATCTATGGAATACTCAGTGTACCTCTATATGCTATAAAAGCTACATAGCAGAGCTGGAGAGATAGCAATGGTAGATAAGGTGGTGGCATTATATACAGTCAATCCATGTTTGCGCTCCATAATTTCCAGTTCTCTGAGTACTGTCAGAAATGATCCTTGAGCAAAGAAGTGTAGGCCCTAAACTTTTTTCTCTATGCTGCATTAATATCATTTTCCCTTTAATTAAAAAATGTAAGAATGTACTTCTTATTCCATTATTTTGTATTTCATCATCTTCCTACATATATATATGTATATAATGTATGCATTTATATATATATATATATCTGTGTATATTATACCGCCAAGGTCATATCAATGAATATCTACTAAAGTTATATGATTTATTTCTCTCTTTAAAATTTTAAATGTGGTAGTTCATACCAATGTTTTTTATGTGACATTATTGTTTAACTGAGTTAATGTTGATTGAATATAAGCAATTTTCAGAATGCAAAGTTCTTGGGAAAGACAATAAAATGATGTTGTTAATATAATAAAGAATATCCAGAAATGATCTTTTAAAATATTAATAACTATATATTACACAGAATAGATCTATTTTAGTCATTAGTTGCTTGTAAGTCAGAATCTCAGCAAGATTTTAAAGCACATGTACAATTTCCTTTACAGAGGAAAGTCAGATATTAGTGCTTGAAATAATTATTTTCTTTTCATGGTTTTGGAGACTTTTTAAATCATTCTTTTTGAAATTTTGTACTATTAGAATTATATCTGATATCTTTAATATTTCAGTAGTGAATATCCCCAATAAATGTTTTCTTGCCTGAAAAGACAAATAAAAATTGCATCATTTTGGAACCAACTATCTGTTATTAATTATGGCCCTAAAGGTCAGTCAAAAAGATGAACAAAATGGATATTTGGTCATCTATTAATAATAATAAGACTCATGAAAACTTAAAGAGGAATCCAATAAAGATATTGATAGAACAACACTGTGTTGTATTTCATTCCAGTTAGCATATGAAACTACAGAATCACTAGAATTTGGGCATATTAAAATTATTTATATGAAAAATTTATTGAAGTTTGAAAACCAATGAATCAATATGTACATTATCGAATTCTTGTTATCAGTGCTATTGTTTTGAAATATAGAATAACTATATTTTTTCACCTCCACAGCAGTGCTCAAAAAACCTGGGGTCACTTTCTGGTGATTCTATGTCAACTAGGCCTGTATTTCATGTGATTGAATTGGGATTTAAGGAAACTGGTGTTTGATATGTCAAGGATTGCCAAGGCCATTCTGTGGAACTGCGCACAGGCTCCAGCACTCACAATACTCAAGAATCCTTGGAAGTAATACTCAGCACTAACAATACTCAGGGGACCATAACTATTCGCATCAAATCAGGGTTGGTAAATGTAATATTTGCTTTCTTAACCCCAAACTAACTCTCCCAAAAGGATATTAATATAACATTTTTTAAGTTATAGCATGGTTTATATGGCAGAGCCTGGCAAGCTACCCGTGTTTTATTTATTTGTTATGCCAAAAACTAGTAACAATTATGGACCTAAATTCTATGACCTGAAGAATGGTTTGAGGCTCTTCCTGTCCCTGGAGCAAGAAGATGCCCTTGGGTAACACTTGCTTGTGACAGGATGTATGGAAATGTTACTGGTGCCCACTCAAGCAATCGATGAACAATGGGAAGACAGTGACAGTGACAGTGGCAGCATGGTTTAGTTATATCAAAATCCCTAAGATAAGAATTGATAAAGTAGCTAAAAAGGGTTTAAGCACATTGTTTTGCATGCCTGAGACCTAGGGTTTATGTTTAACTTCCCCTGCTCCCCTGAACATCTCTAATAGTAACTCCAAGCAACGAAGAGAGTGGTCCTGAACACCACTAGGTGTGGCCCTAAAACAACAAAAAAAAAGAAAACCTAAGATAACTAAGTTCTTCTCAATACTATAGGAGGAAATGATGCAACAGTATGATCCTTATTAAGTAGAAATTAAGATAAAACAAGTTCGCAAATAAGCCATAAGAAAATAAAGATTATTATATACATTGAAGAAGGTAACTATCAACTGACATTCAGAGTACAGGTCAATAATTGATGTTGTATTTTTGTTTTAGTTTTGATGAGGGAAGAATGCAGAGGTGATAAGGGCATTACTCATGACAAGGTAAACAGCAATCACTGTTTACCTGGCACCATATTAAAAACAGGTATGGCTGCATGCAATGGGAATTCCTTTAACCCCTTGTACTATTTCTCAGGTCACTGTATGTTGGGAAGGATATAGATAAGAAACAAAAATGCAGCATCAACAACACTGATAACAAAAGAAAATCTTCAATAACAAAAAATGTACCCATCCAGCCTTTTTCTGCTTTCTGTGTGTCCTCCTCATCACTCATTATAATATTTCTAGCTTTTGATTGAAAGTGAGAGATACTGCACAAACATCACTGTTAGCATGTCCACTTCATGGTGAGCATGTATGAGTACTGTAGAAAAAAACTCTTGTGTGACTAAACTAAGCGTGTGACCCAGAGTGAAGAACTGCTGCTAATGGACCACAACTCATAACTGTAGCTTGCCCGAATACCATAAACAACAAGGGGCAATATCATCTCAATGTCAAGTCTTTCTGACTAGAAAATGAATTATTTTCATAGATATATATTATCCCCAGAGTTAAGGAATAGAGTTATTCACCTCAGAGTTGATTTCCAACTGACTAGAAATAAATATGTAGATAGGAATTAAAAATGCATATAACTTTGTTATCATTTTGCATAAAATAAATAAGAACTTTCTCTGCTTAAGTGATGATGAGGCAATTTTCTAGATAAGTTGGAAATGGGCGAACTTCTCTTTTTCTTAGATCCTCTGCACTCCAATATATATGAAAAGTCACTAGTGTATCAATAGCCTAGTTTATTTTTAGGAATTCGGTTTTTATCTTATGCAGATAAAATTATGCAAAATTCAGTATTTTGTACATCCTTTTTCTCCATAAAATTCTATCTCATTTAAAGTAACATATTTACAATCAAACAATAGTTGTTTTGAATGAAAAGTGAGGAAAATGTTAGTTCAAGTTATGAACTTAAGAATGATGGACCTTAGAATCAATATCATTCATGTGTATAGTTTAATAAAATATTAATAGATTTATAAGAATTCTTGTGTTTGCTTAGATGAAATGTAAGCATTTGTAAGTAGAAAAAGAGAATATTAAGCTGAGCACGGTAATTACCTGTGTGCAGCAGGAAAGCATCTTTATTTTGCTATTGAATCAGAATCATCTTGGAGACTTAACAATAGAAAAATAATGAAGTTCGCAAATATTAATGCTTTTATATTTTATTTGTGAAGAGTAATAACTATTCTCAACATGATCATTTTAGCCTGTATTTGTTAGGAAAGTCAAAACAGCAGATCCTGATGGATCTTCTGGGCCTGGGCCATTGCTGATATAATTTAATTGTGTATCCTTCAACAGAAATCAAAAGGTGCCAATGAACCACAGAAAAACTATCCTTGAAAATTAATGAGTCTGAAAATAAAGCCATCTTGTATTCATGTAGATTCATTGTTGTGATGTGTGTTTTGCTCACAGGTAGAAGAAAATGAGATAAACTTTATACACAAGCTGATTTCAAAGCTAAATTTGTTTAGCAGACTTGGAAAGAAAAGATAATCAATAAGTTTTATTATTATTTTTGAGTAGCCATGAAATTTCCTTATGTTCAGCAAAATTAAAATATGTCAGGTACTGATCTTATGCACTCTCAAACATTTTCATTATTTTTAAGATATGAATTTTAATTGTGAAACTTCTGTTCTCAATTTTACAAAATAGAGGCCAGCTCATTTGGCAACTATATTTTGCCTTCGTGATATACTAACAATGTGACAATTTTTTTCAAAAGGGAAGCACACATGATTTTTAAAAAATTTTATATAACAGGAAAATATCTTAATTTTGGTTGCAATCTAACTCAGATACTTGTGCATGTATGTAGAATAATTTGAAAACTCTGTTTCAAGTGAAAAACAAAACCACTTAAAAGACACAAATATTTCAAAGGAGGAAAATAATAACAGCTTGGATCACTTGTCTAACAATAGGTATAAATACTGCATAATCTAGAAACCAAAGTCTAACCAGGTTATTTATAAAAAGAATTAAAAAACTTTTATTTTCATATTTATTATATTTATATTATTTATATTTATTATTATAGGATTAAGAAAGTAATATTAACAAACTTGACCACATTGTTTTGGTGTTTTGTTATTTTGGTTTGAGGGACACACTTTTGGTGCACTGGGCTTAGTTCTGACTCAGGGATCACTCCTTAAGGGCTGAGGAGACCATAAAAAGTGCAGGGAATTAAACCTGGTTAACCACATGCAACACCTTACCTGCTGTACTAGGGCTCCAACCCTTGATCTTATATTTTCAAAAGTATATCATGATTGAAGTTTACATCGGAAATAAGAAGTTATTTGAGCAGCTGGGCTTCAGTACTGTCTAGGTGCAAAAAAGAATAAGCAGTGTCCATAAAATCTGAAATCTACCTGGCCAATTATTACTCTATTTCTTTCAGATAGTTTATTGAGTATAGTGGCCAGTAATCAAATAATATTAAGATATCACCGAATACTAGTACCTTTCTTTATAGCATATGTTCCAGAAAGATAAATCGTTTAATAAATAAATCAGACAAATAAATTATAAATTTTAGCATCAATTGTTTATGGTTCTTTGTTAACTTATTATGGTACATGTTCAAATGAAAGAAAAACATATTTTATTTTTATAGATATCTATGTCATTGAGATATTTTCAATAGTTATTAAAATAATTTTTTGTTTTAAATATACTGAAGCATCATGCCAATTATCATTGTGAACATCATTTATCATCCCTGGGGCTGGAGAGAGGTATAGCCGGGTTTAATACCCTGTATCACATAATTACCTGAATCCTGCCAGGAGTGATTCTTGAGCACAGAGCAAGGAGGAACCCCTAAGCAACACCAGGTGAGGCCACAAATCAAACAAATAAAAGGAATATCATCCCTCCTGCTTATTCCCACATTATAACTGTAAATTGGACTTCAATATACTATGTTTCAAATTTGTTGTACATTTATATTCCTGGGAAAGTTAAAGTGAAAAGAAAGTAACTGATACACAACTTGTTATTCCTTTGAATGAATAATTTAATTTTCAAAGTCATCTTTATATAAAGATCAAAATGTGCTGGTGGTAAATATGAATTGTTCAATGTATTTAAACGTAATTTTCATCACTTTGAACTCTTTGTAATGTTTTTAATTATGTCTAATCTTAGGAAAGGCACATAATACAGTGTGGTAAGGCACCTACCTCTGTGAAGCCGACTCCAGTTTAATCCCTGGTACCAGCACTGCCAAAAAGTTTTATCTGAGCATGATCTAGAAGTAAACCCTTAACTATTGCCTAACTCTTCCCCTCAAAATAAAAAAAAGAATTCAACACTGCCTTATCAACTATGGATAGATCGACGAGGCTGAAACTCACCAGGGAAATACTGGACCTGAAGGAAGAAATGGAAGAAAGAGAGCAGTTAATATATACAGAGCTTTTCATCCCAAAAAAGCTGAATACATATTTTTTCCAGTTAACATGGAAAATATTCCAAGATAGACCATATACTGAGCCACAAAGCATACCTCAACAAAATAAAAAAGATAGAAATTGTGTAGACTATCTTTTCAGATCACGATGCACTGAAAATAGTAGTGAACCATACACAGAAGCAGGGAGCTAAACCAAACACCTGGAAACTAAACAGCTCACTACTAAACAACAAATGCGTCATAGAGGAAATCAAACAGGAAATCCAAAGATTCCTAGAAACAAATGACAATGAAGATACCAACTATCAGAACTTGTGGGAGACAGCAAAAGCTGTGTTAAGAGGAAAGTTCATAGCTCTGCAAGCATTCATCAGGAAAGAAGAAAGGGCCCACATAAATACCTGACCTCACAGCTGAAAATATTAGAAAAGACCAACAAGGGAAGACCAACCCAGGCAGAAGGAAGGAAATAGTGGAAACTTAGGGAGGAAAACAATGAGCTGGAAACCAAAAAAACAATCCAAAAGATTAATGAAACCAAGAGCCAGTTCTTTGAAAAATTAAACAGGATCGAAAAGTCACTGGAAAGACTTGTAAGAACAGGTAAAGAGAAACCCAAATAAACAGAATCAGAAATGAAAATGGTGAGATCACAACAGAAAAAACAGAAATCCAAAAGATCATCAGAGGTTACTTTGAGAACCTGTATGCCACAATACATGAGAACCTAGAAGAAATGGATAAACTCCTGAAGTCCTATAACCTCCCGTGATTGAAACAAGAAGACCTCCAATACCTGAATAAGCCGACCACCATCGAGGAAATTGAAACAGTAATTAAAAGTCTGCCCAAACACAAAAGCCCAGGTCCAGATGGGTTCACTGGCGAATTCTACCAAACCTTAAGGAGGACCTACTGCCAGTCCTGTTCAAGCTCTTCCGGGAAATAGAAGAAACAGAAACACTCCCAAACAGCTTTTATGAGACACATATCACCCTGATACCCAAAGCAGGGAGAGACAACCCAAAGAAGGAAAATTACAGACCAATCTCCTTGATGAACACAGATGCTAAGATCTTCAACAAAATACTAGCAAACAGAATCCAAAGACTTATCAAAAAGATCATACATCATGACCAAGTAGGATTCATCCCAGGAATGCAAGGATGGTTCAACATTCGCAAATCAATCAACATAATATATCATATCAATAAGAGAAAAAAATAAAACCATATGGTCCTATCGGATAGATGCAGAAAAAGCATTTGACAAGATCCAGCACCCATTCATGATTAAAACTCTCCAGAAAATGGGAATTTCAGGAAGTTTCCTCAAGATAGGCAAAGCCAACTTCCAAAAGCCCACAGCAAGTATCATTCTCAATGGGGGAAAATTGAAAGCCTTCCCCTTAAGATCAGGAACACGACAAGGTTGCCCTCTCTCACCTCTTTTATTCAATATAGTACTGGAAGTACTCCGCCATAGCAGTCAGAGAAGAAAAAGGACATTAAGGGAATCCAGATAGGCAAGGAAGAAATCAAGCTATCATTATGTGCAGATGACATCATATTATACCTAGAGAACCCTAAACTCTCAACCCAAAAACTCTTAGAAACAATAGATATATATAGTAGAGTGGCAGGGTACAAAATCAATACCCAAAAGTCTGTGGCTTTCCTCTACACAAATAACGAAAGAGAAGAAAGGGATATTAAGAAATCAATTCCATTCACAATTGTGCCACAGAAAATCAAATACCTAGGAATCAGCTTAACCAAGTGTGTAAAGGACCTATACAAAGAGAACTACAAGACACTGCTTCAAGAAATAAAAGAGGACATGAGGAAATGGAAACACATTCCCTGCTCATGGATGGGGAGAATTAACATTGTCAAGATGGTAATACTCCCTAGAGCTTTGGCACAGATGGGAGGCATCACCTTTCTCAACCTCAAACTGTACTACAAAGCAGCAGTAATTAAAACAGCATGGTACTGGAATAAAAACAGACCTGTGGATCTATGGAATAGAGTCGAGTATCCTGACACCCACTCTCAAAGACATAATCTGTTAATCTTGATAAAGGTGCAGAGTCCAAATTGGAGTAGGAATGCCTCTTCAATAAGTGTGCTGGGAAAAAATGCACAGCTACATGTAAAAAAATAAATTTGGACCCGTGTCTAACACCTTGCAGAAAAATCAGATCAAAATGGATTAAAGATCTCAATATCAGACCTGATTCCATAAAGTACGTTGAAGAAAATATAGGAAAAACCCTCCACGACATTGAAGCTAAAGACATCTTCAAAGGTGAAACACCATTAACAAAGCAACTAGAAGAAAATATAAACATATGGGACTACATGAAACTGAAGAGCTTCTGCACCTCGAAAGAAACAGTGACCAAGATAGAAAGACAGTCCACAGAATGGGAAAGAATATTCACCCAATACCCATCTGATAAGGGGTTAATATCCAGGATATATCAGGCACTGGCACAGCTATATAAGAAAAAAACAACCAACCCCATTAGAAAATTGGGAGATGGGATGAACAGAAACTTTGCCAAGGACGAAATCCGAATGGCCAAAAGGCATATGAAAAATTGCTCATCATCACTAATAATCAGAGAAATGCAAATCAAAACAACAATGAGATATCACCTCACACAACAGAGACTGGCCCATATCCAAAAGGGTAAAAGCAACAAGTGCTGGTGTGGATGCGGGGAAAAGGGGACTCTCATACATTGTTGGTGGGAATGTCGACTTGTACAACCTTTCTGGAAAACAATATGGGCATTCCTCCAAAGACTAGAAATTGAGCTCCCCTTTGACCCAGCCATACTACTCCTGGGAATATACCCTGGGAAGCCAAAAACACACAGCGGAAACACAATCCACACTTTTATTTTCATAGCAGCACTATTCACAATAGCCAGAACCTGGAAACAACCAGTATGCCCGAGAACTGATGACTGGATAAAGAAACTGTGGTACATCTACACAATGGAATACTATGCAGTGTCAGGAAAAATGAAGTTATGAAATTTGCCTATAAATGGATGGACATGGAAAGGATCATGTTGAGTGAAATTAGTCAGAAGGAAAGAGAGAGACATAGAATGAGTGCATTTATTTGCATAACATAAATATACCAGGTGATCTTACCAAATGTGGAAATTACCACAGCGCGTGGGAGTCAGAGGTTAGGTAAGATAGATAAGGGAACATGTGTGAATAAATGTCAAAAGGTCTGATATCAACATAGAACTGAGCATTAAATACAGACAAAAATGCAAATGATGGCTTCTAAGTGTATGTAGTGCAACCCACAATGTGTAGGAGAAGGAAGAGAGAGAGAGGGAGAGAGGGAGGAGATAAAGAACCTGCCATTTAGGCAGGACGTGGGAGGGGGAGGGAACTGGGGACATGGGTGGTGGGTGATGGGCACTGGTGGAAGGCGGGGTGCTGGAACACTGTGTGACCGAAACCTCCAAACGTGAACAATGTTGTAATTGTATATCTCATGGTGGTATAATAAAATTTTTTAAAAAATAAAAATGAAAAAGAAGATTATTTGGAAAATTACCTTTGGTTCTATTAAATGCAACATCAAATACAACTATAGTTTAGTAAAATTTTAAACGTTATAATTGCACTCAGTTGAGCAAACAGGCATGGAAAATTATCCCAGCCATTTACACATATCTGAATCCAGCTGCTAATTGCTTAGTATAGGCCAAAGAAATCATTAGACTAAAAGAATTACCTGATCTGGAATGCCACAAAACTCTTTTTCTGGATAATTTAAATACTTTGACTTATGTTAGATTGCAACAATTGTGTGGTAAGATATATCAGTTGAGGTGTAAGAAATGAGACTTCATTGTTTAAACATATATATTTAAGTATGCTATAATTCACATAGCCTTCTAACTTTGCTTTCTTTTTTGGGAGGGTGGCTTTTTGGGTCACAGATGGAGATGCTCAGTGGTTACTCCTGACTTTGCTCTCAGAAATTACACTATAAGGAGCTTCATTGGACTCTATTGATTGCCAGGGATCAAACCCATGTCAACCATGTGCAAGGCAAATGTCCTACCCATTGTACTATTGCTCCAGCACCTAACTTTGCTTTCTATATCAGTTATAAGCATATTTATACCTGAGATACTATGTAATTATGTGGTATTTATAAAAAGAAATAGTCTTTTAGATTTATTTAAAGGAATAATTTTGCTAATCTTGAAAACAACTGTTTTTATTTAATGATACGTGTCCTGAAATTATTTATTTGCTGTTAAAGCAAAATATTCAAAATAACTCACGTTAGTGACTTATATGAATCTATGACACAGTCATAGCATTTTAAATTTCATTACAATTTTACATAATTGTTCCATTAGCCACTCCTTTTTATCTTGTTTCTCTGCACCTCCATATCTTCCTTTATTTTTATGATTGCTTATATGTATATATCTCAAAACCTCAAATCCTTCCTAAAAATTAAGACAGAAAGTGAATATCCAACTGTATCTCTATACATATAATAGCTGTACCCAATTAATTATATACTACTTATATACAATTATATTTTACATATAGAATATAATTTAAGCATATTAGTTTCATATGCAATTACGTATTTCCATTTATGAAACCTTCCCAAATTATGACTTAGGCATGGTTTATGCTACCTGACCTTTTAATTCTTTTGTTACAGAAAATTAGGAATCAGAGTAAAGGAAATAAAATCCTTGGCTTGTACGAGACTTACCGAGTTCATGCACCAGCACCACGTCTGGTCCTCTAGTCTCACCAAGAGGAGTACTCTTGAGCACAGAGTCATGGGTAATCCCTGACACTTCAGGTTGTGGGTGACTCTCCCGAAAAGGAAATTAAGAACAATAACTATTATGATGAGTCAGTCTGACTGTCAATAACATCTTCCATCAATAAAACAGTAAAATATTTAGAGGCTAAGAAGTGTGCAGCAGTTAGGCAACAAGTTTAATATACAACTCACCCAGGTTTGATAATTCACATGACACAATGTATAGAGCATTGCTAAGAATAGCCCTGGAGGTCCATGAGCACCATCTCCAGCACCATTCTCAGAATCTCAAGCACTGGTTGGCTAAGCGAGTGGGAGTGGTCCCTCGGCTTCCTGAACCTGAGGAGATCCAGTGTGTTCAGGACGGTATGGCCATTAGACTCCATGAATCTGAATACTGCTTAAGAATCACTTATTACTTGTCTTCCCATTGTTCATCAATTTTCTCTAGTGGGCACCAGTAATGTCTCATTTCATCGGGAATGTGATACATTATTATACTATTTATGGCATATTGAATACACCACGGGTAGCGTGCCAGACTCTGCCATGGCTCTGGGTTCATCCCAGGGAACCCAGTCTTTTTTATGTCAGATCATAAACCATCCAGGGTCCATGGGGCAGAGCCCTGGGTCTAGAAAATCCTATCTCCTATCTTCCACCTGCCTACACAACACCTGCCAACACAGTTGGGCACTACAGCCACTCCTGCAACACATTGAGGGGCAGGACTGTTTAAGAGGCACCAAAAAAAAAAAAAAAGATTTAAGTGTGACGTACAAAAATTACTGTATTAATAAATAGTCTTGAATTTCCCAATAATATTCCTATATATGGGCTGCAATGTTCAATATTCGTTCCTTGTCAAGACCTTGAAGGAATGGTTTGAGTCTCTTCGTATTCCTGAATCAACCAGATGCCATTGGGCTACATTGGCACGTGATAGGGTCCAATGGAAATGTTACTGGTGCCCGCTCGAGCAAATCGATGAATAATGGGATTCAAGTGATAAAGTGAATGTTCAATATAATTAGTGTACCTAGGGAAGCAGGCATGTGGATGAAGGGTTGGTGGGAAATGAGGGTCTTGGTGGTGGTCGAAGCACACTGGTGGATTAATGTTGACCTATGAATGCTTCTAACAACTGTTTTGAGAAAAACTTTGTACTTTGTCAATCGCATCATTTATTTTTTATTTATCTATTTATTTATTAATTTATTTATTTATTGCTTTTTGGGTCACACCGGCGATGCTCAGGGGTTACTCCTAGCTCTGCACTCAGGAATTACTCCTGGCAGTTCCTGGGGGGACCATACAGGATGCGGGATAGAACCCTGGTCGGCTGCGTGCAAGGCAAACGCCCTACCCGCTGTGCTTTCCCTCCAGCCCCTAAATCACATCATATAAATAAAGTAAAAAAGTTACTGTATTCATCAGAAAAAAAGAAGTGACTAACCATAACTGCCCATACAGTTAATTGTCATTTAATTATTATCTTGGCACAACATTGGTTTCTGTCTTCACAATAGTTTTCTCTATCTACAATTTACTGTTATACCTTATGTCTGGAAAATTGTTTCCTTTTAAACAATGAGAACATTACTTCTTTAACTTCTAAGTCACGTCACTTTTCTGACGTCGAATATATTATGTGTCAGGCTGTTTAAATGTCTGCTGTTTTGCTCAACATATTTGAGATCACAAAAACATCATATCTACATTTTTCTTTACTCACTAGCAGAATGTTTGAGTTAATGAAGGCAAATCACTGTATCACTGTCTTCCCGTTCATCCGATATTTGCTCGAGCGGGCCCCAGTAACATCTCCAAATGTCCTGTCTCATGCTAGTAGAGCCCAAGGGCATCTGCTTGCTCCAAGAACATAAAGAGCCTCAATCCATTCCAGAATGAGGTCTATAATTGTTACTGGTATTTGGCACATATATCAAATACAACACGGGTAGCTTGCCAGGCTCTGCCGTGCAGGTAGCATACTCTTGTAGTCATCTCTAAGTCCAGCATTTATTGATGAACCCGCATGGGCAGGGCTGTGATAGGCTGATCTGCTGGGTGAAGTTCTGACGAGAGAGAAGTCCGGATGTGGAAAATTGAGACCCTCATGGAGTGGGGGGGTCGTCTGGCTTGTTGCAAGGCTCTGCTGGGGTGGCAGGCCAGGGCTAGAACCCGCCATCCCTCCTGGGCACCTTATGATTTGCTGGGCACAGGGAGAGCACATGGAGAGCCAGTAGCAGATCTGCCCATGTCTGTGAGTAGTACCTCGGTTTCCTTCAATGCGTCATAAATTGAGTAACAGCTTGTCATGCCAGGACTTCCACAGCTTCCTTAATAATGACGCCAAAGATTCTATAAAAGGAGTTCCGGCTCTGGAGGCTGCCTCTTCCACCTCCCACATCACTCTGAACAGCACTAGAGAACTGGCCTTCTCAATTAGAAGGGTACAAAGGCTTTGGCCCTGGGGAGGCGGATGGTGCCTCTGTTTCCCGTTGGTGTAAAGTCTGGGGATCCCAGCAGCTTGAAAGGACTGGGTGCAGAGCCAGCTCAGCAGTTCCGACAGGTCCCATGACATGTTCCTACATGAAGGCAAATGATATGTGAAATTTATAGTAAAAAATTCAGTGATAATTTATTAACCCAATAATTAAAAGTGGTTTTTTCTAATAGCTAAATTGTATTGTATTGCAGACCTACTGTAATATTATCATTATTGAAATAGAACATTTTATTGTACTTGAAAAAACTTAAAAATAAAATTCCAATAAAATTTGTAAGTAGAGATTGCAATACAAACTAATGCAATATAAATACTGAGTTTAAAAGTGAAATTTAGGATTAATAAACATATCTGAGTGAAGTTTAAATATATTCATTTTAAAAGAGTTTAACAGTTTCATATACAACCTAAGCTACATATAGATTAAACATTGAAACTTCTTACATAGTTTAATTCAATGCATTTTGATCATATTACAAGCAATGAAGCAACTATAGTTATTGAGTTTTAATAGCAGTCATATGTCTGATTTTCTGCTGAGAAAAATTGCATTAATTCTAAATTTTACATTTGAAAGTTTATTTAAAACTATATCAGTTATCCTTATATTAAAATATTATGTAATTTGTGTTATATTAATGCATGAATACATTTTAATAGTTAAGAGAGTCTATATTAGTAAGAGAAAGGTTAGAGTATGCCTTGATTGAAGAAAAAAACTAATCTTTACTTTTCTTTTGCTCAGGCTGATATCCCATTTTCCCACTGATGATAAAGGGAAGTTCTTTTCTTGGAAGCTATGAAATTTCAGAGCAGAGTACTGCTACAGTATGACTCGTGATTGATTATCAGGGATATCTGATCACTTGCTGATTTGCAATATTCTGCTTTACAAATTTCATACTACTCAGATATAGGAAAATATAAAATCTCTATTTTGCTGCAACTTGGTTGGAACTAGAGCGTATCATGTTAAATGGAGTGAGTCAGAGGGAGAGGGACAAATACATATCATTCATATTGTGAAGTTTGAGTAGACGAAACAGGGCAATCTAGACCAAGTGGTGACTGGTGGTGAGACAGCAACATTCCGGCAGCAGAGATCACCTTGCCCCCAGCACGGAAGACAGGACTCATGATGGACCTGGTACCAGGATGCTATTAGGACACATTCTAAGCTTCTTCACATGGACCACTCCCTCCCCACCCCACTACAGATAACAGGAACAGGGCCAAGCACACCATTTCCACTAGTCTTAGTTCCCTTTTCCTGACCAAGATAATTTAAGAATCCTCATTTTCTCCCAGGGTACAGATCTACCCCAGTTTCATCAGAGGCCAGTAGGATCCTTCAGGAAGCAAAACCCCCAAAAACGTCTATTTCCTTCTCTTTCACTTGTCTCTGCCAGCTGAGATCAATCATCTATCACATATGTGCAGTTAAAAGAAGAAAAAACAGAGAATAGACAATAGACAACGAAAATAAATCCTTAGTTTCTGCCTATAAAATCAAGTTTTTCAAGGGTGCAGATAAAAGGGAGAGAAAGACCCAAGGACAGTAATAGAGGAATTTTGGGACTTTAATGTTATATGCCTAAGAAATACATTTTATTTAAATTATATACTATGAATCCTCAAATTAGGAGTAACTTCACAAAATCCAAATAGATTTCTCCTTTCTAAACCAAAATCCATATTTCCAAACAAAGTAAAAATCCTATTGGGGGGGGGAAATGCAGGTTATTGAGATTAAAATGAAATTTAATATATTATTTGTTAAGTTGTTGGAATAAAGGGAAATATATGTGCATGCATATATACATATACATATTACACATAAACCTCTTTTAGTTCCAAAGGTATCAATTTATGCACTAAAGACAGAAAATGATAAAATTCACATTATATATGTGTAAGAACACCTGATATTTGAGTTCTAAAATGATTTATTTATTTTATTGTATTGACTCTAATAACATGGAAAATATACATTGCTTTAATACAGATTTCTCATTCTTTTAGAAAGTAAAACTGTCCTTATTTAGTATTTTGATCATCTGAATGAGATGAAAATAACTTTAGCAGTTTCAAACTCAAAAAAGCTAACAAATCATATCAAATACAAAATTTTAGTTTCATGTGATAGGTAAACATACACTTCATGTAAAGCCAAATAAAATTTTATATTGTTCATAGCAATTATATTTTAAATGCCAATAAAAATCATGCTTTTCATAAACAAGGAAAATTGATTCATAATTCCATATGCCGCATTTTTTAAATCAGGCACCTTGCTCAGTATCTTGAATAACCCTAACAGAAGACAGCTAAACATTCCTAAAATATATTTAAATAAAATTGCAGAAATTGACTTCTATGTTTTGAATCGTCGGATTCTTTTTTAGAGTTCCTAATCCATATCTAAGTCTAAACTTTATTGTTGAGTACTTACAGAGTTAAAGCAACAATTGAGATACTACCTCAACACATCATTAAACTTTGCAAGACTGTCCATTACACTCTGCACAATTATGAATACAATGATAAGAAAACAACTTAATGTTATAGAGTTTCCTTTAAAGAAAGCATATTGTTTTATATTGACAATAACACCGAGAACAGTTACAAATGAACACTGTTAATATGTCCATACTCTTTTCCTTTGTTGTTCTGACTTGCCAAGAGAGTTTAGTGAGAGTGCAAAAATAACTAATTATATAATTGGATGACCTAATGGTCTGAATTGTCAGTAGACATTATCATATATAATTGTTTCTTGAAAACAAAATTTCTTATTTTCTTTTAGACTTTAATATAAAGACCCTCATATTCATTTATATAGATTGTAGTGCGTAATATAGAACTAATGATGTAGACAAGGCTAAAATCAAATTTATAAGAACATTTAATATCATTTTGCTGATCTTATCAAATATAATGGATAGTTCTCCAGTCTCACACATTCATGATCAGAGAGATACTTCTATATGGTAATAATGCTGCTGATATTAATGGTGAATGATGAATGAAACTTTATCCAGAAATTTGAAATCTACATAACTGCAACTGGTTTGCACTGTCCAATGCTTAAAATTTTCTCATCGATACAGTCTGTTAATTTGCAGTATGATGATTCATGAAAATTTAACGATAGTTTAACATTCAACCTCTATTTACACACATTTGGTCACAGAATAAACAAAGTAATCTGCTAAGTACAGAAAACAATTCTTTATCTATTCCATTGTGATAGATAACCTATCACAGGATTTGAAAAGACAGTATAAAAATTAGAAATGCATTGTTTGATTGAAGCATAGAAAACCTATTTAGAGTTAGATTTAAAAGACAGTTTGATCCAGGGGCACACTGCAGTGTTTCCCAGGGAGTAATGTATTTGAAATTGGCAAGAATAATTACAGTCTTTTGGGGAATTCAGAAAAATACCCTGTCTAACTAAAAATGGTAAGTGTAGGCATGGCAATTATAGCTACCATACATTTGACCTATGCCGTTAATATATTTGGCAAGTTTAGAAAGAAATTTAATTAGCAGAACTTCAAAAGATATTTTCTATATAGAAAAGGAAAGAAAAGATAATAGCTCAAATTTTAATTACTGGCTGTCAGAAAATAGAGTTGGCAGTTAATTTGTCAACAAAAAATTCAGAGTTAACTATTTTTAAAAGCATCTTCCATGTATATGGTTTGGAAAAGATTTTGTAAATGCATGGAATGCAATTAGAAAACCTTCTTAGTATTACTATATTTATTTTCTTAAATCACCCCTAAGATAGTGCATTTGCAAATACAAACAAAAGGTGGAAATCTGTTGGTCTTGGATTAATTTCAAGTGCCCACATACTTATTTTGATATACATAATAGAATTGAACAGAGGAACAACAAAAATTGGGTACCCATGGTAATAAAACAAGTTTTTAAATCACCCTAAGATAGTGCATTTGCAAATACAAACAAAAGGTGGAAATTTGTTGGTCTTGGATTAATTTCAAGTGCCCACATACTTATTTTGAAATACATAATAGAATTGAACAGAGGAACAACAAAAAATTGGGTACCCATGGTAATATAGCAAGTTTTTATGTGAATTAACAGTGTGAAGCATTTAACAAGCTTTCCTGTTTTCTTCTTTTTTTTTTTTTTTAATTTGCTTCTAAGCAGCTTATTAAACTTTGTGTTTTAGGGTTACCTAAAATAAGAATTTAAAATTAAAATGTCCATTTTCTAAACACTTGAGTATTGTTTAGTGGATCCCAAGAACTTGTATTTTTCTGTTTCCTTTTATTTTCCTGAAGAGAAGGGACTAATCTTTGCTGTGATGGAAGTGAACACTCCGAACAATATGTTCTGACCATGAGAGCCACATGCAATAAAGTGCCTTAGCATTTGTGCTTGTGTCCAGCCCCAAACTGTCCTTTCACTAAGCACCCTACATAATTATTTAGCAGAAAGTAAAACATTTAGTACATCTGCAAACAGACTGAAAACTAACATAGACAACTTGAATGTCTTTCGCCCACTAGTTTTATAATTCCATCTACTGTTATTAATTAAATAGTCTGAAAACACTTGAAGATTCCAAAGAGAGCTTCTGGGGAAGTAGAGAGAGAAAAAGAATAATTTGTTTAACAATGCTGAATAAAGTAAATTCAATAGAGTGACATAGACAGAGAAAATGACTTTAGGATTAAAGCTACATCCTGATGAATATTTTTTTTTTCATTTTAAGGTACGAGTGTTACCTTACACTTTCTACATTGTCTAGTTTCAGTTAAAATGGATTGGAATTAAAAGAAGATAGAGGATGGTTGACTATTATTCTATATTGATGAACACTGTAGAGAATCTTTAAAACATATATCTTGACATAGTTTCAACAGAGTGTATGTGTAAAATACATAATCAATAAAATACATTAGGAAGTAAGTTAAAGCAATAAATTCTTAATTATTTTTCTCTTGAAATAGAAGTACGTATGCATAACTTGAAATGCATACATACTTGAAATGCTACATGCATACATACTTGAAATTTCATACATATGAAATAGAAGTATGTATGCATAACTTTTCCTGATTTTGCAGTAAATTTACATCACTTGAACACGCTTTGTGATAAAAAGCAAAAAATTTCCTGGTCCACTCTTTTAACTATATCACTAATATTGGGTGGTTATAAATGGCACTAAGATGTCCTAAAGGGAGGAATATGTGACTATTTAAGTAAATCACTTCCAATCAGACATAAAAATCCAAAATCATTACAATCAAGATTTTAGAAGAAAATACTAGTTATCTTGCATAATATTTTGAAAAAGAAAAAGAAATATTTCTGGTAGGTGATATCTGCCAGTAAATACAATTTGTTTAGGGAAAAAGTTAAGAGAAAAACAAAAAACAGCAACCCCCAGAAAAACTGTTGGACAAAAGCCCAAAGCAAATATTTTGAAACAACAGCAAAGTAGCTTAATATAGATTTTCCAAGTGAAACTATTATGTGTTTAGTTCTCTCCTGATGTTTGCATAAATCTTCAACAGTATTGCAATTACAAGCATATGCTATGTATAATTAATAGTATAAACACCATCACAAAATCAAAGTTATCCCCAGCTTTAGAAAGCACAAACACTCTCTAACCTTGGCGATTGAAAGGCAGTCAAATTGTTCATCATAAATTGCAATGAAAATGAATTATCTGTCAAGATTGGTTTCACTGATGTGCGACCATCTTTTGAAAATTCAACTACTTTTAACCATCGTCCAATTTGTGAAAACTCTGTGGCTGCATCTGCACTTGCCAAGAGGCAGACAGTCTTGCTATGGCTTAAGATCTCAAATAACGTTGCTGAGAATTTGATACACATTTCACAAATAATGTGCAAAATAACTTGCAAAACCATGTAGAAATTTTATAAACATTACAAAAGCACAGTTTAAAAAAATTACGATAACTTAAGCAATTATTTCCCCCTTCTATCCAACCTACAGTTACAGTTTTCATATATAAATAAAGCGATTTGCCTTTTTAAAGCTGTTGCCAACTCTATATGAAAACAGTACCAGGCTGGGAAAATAGATCAGTGGATAGGGTGACTGCCTTGCATGCAGCCAACCCGATTCAATGTCTGTCATCATGTGGTCTCCTGAGCACCACCAGGAATAATTCCTGAGTGCAGAGACAGGAGTAACCCATATGCTTTGCTGGGTGTGTCCCAAAAAGGAAAAAAAAAAAAAAAGTGCACATTACTGCCTTTTTCCTGCTCCCCCACCCCACTCTCGTTATTGTAACCTGTTCATACAAAGCCAGATTTTTAATAAAATGGATGAATTTTCTTGGGGCTGGAGAGATAGTCTTGTGGCTGGAAAGAGAGCGTAGGGTTTAAGTTAGGGATTATTTTGCAATATGACTGGTCCAGTTTGATCCCAGGCATCAAAGTTCCCCAGACATTGTGGAGCAAGCCCTTGAAAGCACCACTGGATCATATTGGTAAATAATCATAAGGAGTGCCCACCAGAGACCCTGATCATCAACAGGGAGGGCCAAAAGTTAAAATACACACACATATCCGCACAGAAACACACAGATAATGAATCCGAAAAAGGACTATTATTTTGATGCATTTTCAAGTATTTAACTTGTGAAAGATTATAATTTCTACATTTAAATTATTTTACAGAAAGTTCAATCATATGCTATTAAAAATTAGAAAACTACTCCATGCATGAAAGACCTGATTCTGCTAGAGAATTTTTGATGCTAGCAAGGAAACTAGCAGTATATTTTAAACACTGACCAATGCTGATTACATTAATGCTTTGCTCTTCCGATAGGTCAGATCAGTGATAGATGTGGTTTTCTAAGTGGGCAACCACTAACTCTATGACCAGTTATTCTGCAGCATTATATTCCATAAGATCAATAGCTTGGCTTTACAATACTGAACTGTCTCTAGGACAGCCTGACCACCCCAACTTCATTAGGCCAATAGTTCTTTAGTCCCTACCCCAAACAACATTCATCCAAAATCCAAAACAATAGCAGTGAGTGCAAGAAACAACACAACCCTAATGGAAATGTGTAGCAGTAATTTCAGGCCAAAGAACACATTCCCTGAATAAGTGCAAGAGGCGTCCTAGAAATACACAGGAGCACCAAATCGGAAGGAAATATCCTTGACGGGGAAAGAAGAGACCAGCAGCCACTAAACTCCCCCAGTCATCCCTTACAGTGAGGGAGGCAGAGGATGCTGATAATATTCTGGAAGAATCATCTTCAGACTATCACGGGCACCATGAGGAAACAGAGCAGAACCCCACCATAAGGAAAAGATCAAGAAAGGAGCCCTAAAGCCTCAACAAGGAATATGCACATACATAATCTCTCTGATAAAGAATTCAGAGACAAAATAGTGAGGCTGTTTAATGAGGGCAAAGAAACAGTGGAACAGAGGCTATGAGAAAAAAAAACTATAAGCAGATATGTCATTAATAAAAAGCTTTATAGTTAAAATGAAATATCTCACTAAGTGACTCAAAAGTAGCATAATAGCAGCTAATGATGAAATCAGTGAGCTTGAAGATGAGATGCAAAAAACCTTTAGGCAAAAGATGGGAAAATACCCCAAAATAAATCTAGGGCATAAAACATAACTATGGGATGAATTCAAGAGGAATGATGATGTAATAATCATCAGAATCCCAGAAGAATAGGAAAGCAACCCAAATAAGGACGTAACATTCAAAGATATCATTACTGAAAAGTTCTCAGAGCTGGAAAACATAGGTATTCAGGTCCAGGAATCCAAAGGTATCAGTTAAAAGAGACCTTCATAAAAACATTCCAAAGCATATCCTTATCAGAATGTCAGAGATGTAACACTGAAGGCAGCACGATCAAACAAGGAAATTACACAAAGGAACATCCCTTAGATTTACAGAAGACCTATAGAATGAAGCTCTTCAGGCCTGAGGTCAATGGTGTGCTATAGTTAAAAAAAAGTGAAATGAAGGCCTCACCACGAACACTTTACATACTAGATTCTCATTTGGATTTGAATGAATTATACACAAATTCATGCATAAACAGCAGCTCAGGAACTTCATAGACTCAAAGCCAGTTTTGAAAAATCCGAAGGAACTCTTGTAATGCAAGACAAATATCACAGACACAACAAATTATACAGAAAGAAAGCACAAAACCCCATGATAATACTCTCTCTCTTGATGCCAGTGGTCTAAACACACCATTTAAGTAAGAGACACAGTGTGACAAGTGGATTAAAAACTGAATACAACTTTGTGCTTCCTGGGACAGGAGCAATAGTCCAGAAGGGATGGTGTTCGCCTTGCACAGAGCCAACCCGGGTTCAATCCCCAGTATCCCATATGTTCCCCTGCCTGCCACCAGGGGTAATTCCTGAGTGCAGAACCAGGAGTAACCCCTGAGCATCGCTGGGCTTGACCCAAAAAAGGCAAAAAAAATTGTGCCGCCTACAGAAACACATTTGAATATTCAGGAAGTAATCACAGACTCAAAGACTAGAAAACAATTCTTCAAGCAAACAACTCTTTCACAGAGGCTCAGGTGTCCAAACTTGTATCTGACAACACAGATTTCAGGCTGAAAAAGGTTAAAAGAGACAGGAAAGTCATTTCGTAATAATCAAGGTATATGGTCAGGAAGAAATTACATTCCTAAATATATATACGCCCAATGAGGGGGCAGGAAAATACTTAAGACAACTGGTAATAGGCTTCAAGGAGAATAACGATAGCAACACAATAGTTTTTTGGAGACTTCAATATAGCTTTATTACCTCTTGATTGGTGAATAAGAATAAAACTCAGCAAGAAAAACTGGCCTTGAAGGAAAAATGAAGGAACCCAGGCTTGTAGATATAAACAGGCTTTTTCTCACCCCCAAAAAACCTCATACACATTCTTCAGTGCACATGGAACATTCTCCAAGATAGAACAAACGGCAAGCAATATGAAGCATACCTCCATAAACATCAGAAAACCTGAGTTATACTATTTCTTCATCACGTAAGTTTTCTATTATGTAGGGGTGAAGCAACATTGTAGAAAAACACTCCACATTTATAAAACAGAGATAACAGTGTCTGTTCTATTGGTATTGCGATTTTGGTGCCAGATTATCAATTTTGAGAATTTAACAAAATGGTATTGCAGAATGTCAAATCCTGCAGATCATGGATGAAACTGAGAGCTTGGTAACATGCTTCATTTAAGTGAATCACTGGTTTTGATCCCTAATATTATAAAATGTTTTGGGTTTTTATTTATAAATTAAGAGCGGCACAAATTATTATCAAGATAATCCTGACAGTGGGGAAAAATAATAGACTTTTAAAATTATAATTTCAAAATCATATGTTTTGACTATAAGCAGTTAGAACAAAAATATGTTCTCATATTTTTCAGTTGCATTAAATATTTAACACAAGGATAAAATGCATTCAAATTTTAAGGTAGGCATATTTCTTGACTATTCTAAAGACTAAAGTGAATTCTAGCAATTTCATGTCAATAATATTGTTGGGCAGATATGCTCAAGATAAAACTATTTATGAGAATTTAATTTTCTCATGACCTACTTTGTACTTCAGTACATGAAAATATTTGTTTTATTTGTGAAGCAAAGTGTTGCTTTAAGTCAAATGACTTAAATGTAAAAATAGTTCATTACTTTATATTAGTAAACTTCTAGGAATACAGTCTTAAGTATCAGAGTATCATTCCTTTAAACATTAGTGATGTTACTTATTATATTTCCATAATTATGTGATTAATCAAAATATCTTTACCTGGAATTTTTTCATTGTTTTCAATTATTCCTAATTTTTACTCAATTTATATCCTTAGTATCATAAGAACTTGTGTCCTGAAGACAGTACCCTGTTTTAATTACTGAGTCAAATATTCTGCACTTCTGCATTTAATTATATATAATTATATATGATTGTATTGATATATAATATATATTACTATATTTTATATATCATAAGTAAGATGTTGAATTTATTTATAATTATGATTACATTTTCTTATATATCATTTTATGTAATATAATATATGTTTATAGTATATTTAAATGTATAGTAATAACTAAAATGAATGTTATATAATAAATGGCATTGAACATTGCTATTGTTGTTATGTACAGTGTTATATAATGCTATATGATTTCATAATATCTTCCAAAATTAAATTTTTGGAAGATTTATTATATAGATTAAATAAAAATTAAAGTAAAATGCAACCTCCACATTTTTATATTTCCACAAGTTCTCATTAGGCTTATACTTATAATTTAATGTGTAACTTAAGTTTTTTATTATTAGTTATTTATATTTTTATTATTCATTTTCTCAGTACCAATAGATATTTTGAACACATATACCAGAATTTATGTCAAAATACATTAAATATTTTAATTAATATTTTTGAGATAAATATTTGATATATATTTATATTGTAATATATAAAAGCAAGCAATAAACATTTTTATGACACTAAGTACAAATTATGTTCTTGCAGCTTTGGATTTAAAAGTGGTTTTACATTGGATAGTATAGCAAATCATTTCTCTCGGTGAACATCCTATTTCTAGACACAATTTTATTATTAAAGTGTTCAAAATTAAAAAGCATTACAAAAGTCTACTTAATTATCCAGTAACCTCATTTTATAAAATACATATCTACTTATCAAAAAATCACTTTCAAAACTGACATTCGCATGCATATATATTCTTTCTAAAAAGCCCATATTTTTAACTGATATAAATTCAATAACAGTATTAAAAGCCTTTTAAATTATAAAATGCAAAAGCAAAACAATGTCTTCAAAAAGCAGTAAGAATGTCACTTATTTTCCTGTTGTTCATTGGTTTGCTCGAGCAGGGGCCAGTAACGTCTCCATTTGTTGGGAATGAGTTCCATTATTGTTAATGTTTTTGGCATATTGAATACACCACGGGTAGCTTGCCATACACCACGGGTACCTTGCCAGGTCCTGCCATGGCTTTGTGTTCATCCCAGGGGTCCAGTGGTCCCAGTCTTTTTCTCTGTCAGACCATCAACCATCCAGGACCCATGGAGCAGAGCCCTGGGTGTAGACAAGCCTGTCTTCTGTCTGTCACCTGCCAATGCACCCGGGCACCACAGTTACACCTGCAACACTTCAAGGGCAGTAAGAATAAAGTAATAATAAACCAAAAGATGGGAGCTGGAGCGAAAGCCCAGCGGGTAGGGTGTTTGCCTTGCACGCAGCTGGCCTGTGCCGTCCCAGGTTTGATCCCCAGCATCCCATATGGTCCCCTGAGCACCGCCAGGAGTAATTCCTGAGTGCAGAGCCAGGAGTAACCCTTGAGCATCGCCAGGTGTGACCCAAAATGCAAAAAAAAAAAATTAAATAAACCAAAAAGAGCAGGATAAAATTTTGCAACATATAAAGACTTTTGACTAGACATTTTGAGTACCAGTTGGAGTCCTAAATTTAAATAGCCTTGAAATATTAACTTGTGTAATTCTCATCCATGAGTTTCTTCTATAATTTGTTAGCAGACTACTAAGAAGGGCAATTGAAAAATTAAATGTACTCATGTATTTAAAAACATTTAATATAATAATCATGGAAAATTATTAGTGTCTTATTAAGATTCCTTTCTTCCTCTACATTACTTATATTCTTATTGTATTCTTATATTATCTCATTCTCCTTTTTTATGCATTGTGACTTTTCATACATATTGAGGTGTTAGCATACACATCCTTTACCTACTTTCAATGCTCAATTCTAGCCTGGTGTTAACATTTCCAGTTATTATTGGCAAAGTGGTCCCTTACCTTATCAATTATCTGTAATTCTGTCATCTGGTTTAAGTCTTTGGAAATTATAATGGAGACTTCTTTAAAAAATAATAAAAGCTATTATATAACCCAGAAATTGGGCTCCTTGGCATCCCAAGTAAATATTACCTTGGTATTTATCCAAACATATTAACGCAAAAAGATGCAAATGCACAACTATGTTCATTTTAACACTATTGACAATACCCAAAAATCTGGAACAACCTGTGAAAAGATAAAGAAATTATCTAATACAGACACAATAGAAAGCTACTCAACTATTGCTTATATCACTTGTCTTCCCATTGTTCATCTATTTGCTCAAGCAGGTGCCACTAAGTCTCCATTCATCCCTCTCATGTCTAGTGTAGCCCAAGGGCATCTGCTCACCCAGGAACATGAAGAACCTCAAACTATTCTTCAGGTCATGGGAATAAGGTCATTAACAGGTCATTGTTACTGCTTTTGGCATACCAAATACGATATGCATTAATGAATTGCTTACCTATAATTCCTCTTTTACTTCTTGGCCTTCATGATTTTCTTGGTCTTTTATTCCATTGACATTCAATTTTCCCCATGCACATGGTTTCAGTAATCTACTACTCTCAGTTTGGGGTAGGGACGCTAAAAGATATTTTAAATGGAGTCATAATTGGATAAGTTTATATGTGTCTTGAGATTATTGTGATTCCAAATTGTGGAAAAGGATAAAGATAACATCATGACTTGTTCTACCTATAAAGTACTTATCTATAAAATGAATGAAGTTTCTTTTTTATTGTTGTGATAATTATTAGTAAAACCTGATGATTTTTCATGTTCAGAGTTTCTGTCTTGTTCTGCCTTACTAATAGGGCTAGCCCTGAATAAGTGTGTGTATGCATGCATCTGTATGTGTGTGTTTCTGTGTGTGTGTGTGTGTGTGTGTGTGTGTGTGTAGAAATTCATCTCATATCCTTGGAAGGATGTAAGGAAACAAAGGACAGGAAAAAATTTCTTATCACAGCTGAGTACAAATGTCATCCTGAACAAATTATCATTTTAGTAATTTAGTATGACATTTTATTTATGCCTCTTATTGGCTGTCTTTAAAGTAACTATATGAATTAGTAAGAAACTGACTCTGACAAGAAAAGATGATTCAAATTCATTAACTTCATATCTGAAAGCTACAAAGAAATCCTGTGATGTGTTCACTTCTCTTTTAATGTTCTATAGAACTTTAATATTAAATACTATTATACAAAAAATATTATTCCTCATAAGTTAAAGACCTGCCAATGTTATGGTCAGAGGTGAACAACTGTAATCTAATTGATAAAATTATAAGTCTTTTAATAAAGTGGAAATGACTATTTCCAAGCACATTCAACTCTATGTGGATTTTAAAGCTGTTAGGGAATGATATCACTGAGAATATATAGAATAATTTTAAATCAGTATGTGATAAACACTAAATGAAAAAAACTTGCTAAGTATAAATTGACTCTGTTGCCTAATAAAACAGGTATTACACATTTATTTATATTAATTTAAAGATATAAACATGATATCATTTCTTCAACTAACTTTTTCTTCACTGTACAATAGTAGAAATGCTATCCTGTCACAGTGGTAATCATTGGGTAGGGTTTGCAAGTGCAAGCTTGCAAATTTATTTCAGATAGAAGAGACCACACCACTGTGGACTTTTTTCACATTAGTTGTAACCTGTGACA
This sequence comes from Cryptotis parvus, assembly GCA_021461705.1. Classification (NCBI taxonomy): domain Eukaryota; kingdom Metazoa; phylum Chordata; class Mammalia; order Eulipotyphla; family Soricidae; genus Cryptotis; species Cryptotis parvus. The sequence continues at coordinate 15,605 of JAJIBD010024247.1, read as the reverse complement.
GGCTAATTAAATTCTGCGACCCACTGATAAAAAGTCAGGAAAATGTATTTTTTTTTCAAATAAAGTATGAGCACAAGTAAGTTGATAATGTGTAAAGTACTTAAGACATTCATTAATTTTAAGTGAGCATTCAATAAGCATAACTATAATTTGATTGGGTTTTTATTTACCATTCTCATTTTTATGTACAAACAACCTCACACATATGCATTCTCCTTATAGACATTCAATCATTTAAAATACAAATTGCGTTTCTGCTGTGTATTTTTGGCTTCCCAGAGTAGATTCCCAGGAGTGGTATGGCTGGGTCAAATGGGAGTTCAATTTCTAGTCTTTGGAGGAATGTCCATATTGTTTTCCAGAAAGGCTGTACCAGCCAGCATTCCCACCAACAATGGATGAGTGTCCCCTTTTCCCCACACCCACGCCAGCACTTGTTGTTATTGTTCTTTTGAATATGTGCGAGTCTCTGTGGTGTAAAGTGGTATCTCATTGTTGTTTTGATTTGCATCTCTCTGATGATTAATGATGATGAGCATTTTTTCATATGTTTTTTCGCCATTCGAATTTCTTCCTTGCTGAAGTTTCTGTTCATTTCTTCTCTCATTATTCACAATAACCAGAATCTGGAAGCAACCCGAGTGCCCGAAAATCGATGACTGGATAAAAAGCTTTGGTACATCTACACAATGGAATACTATGCAGCTGTTAGGAAAAATGAAGTTATAAAATTTGCCTACAAATGGATGGACATGGAGAAGATTATGTTGAGCGAAATTAGCCAGAAGGAGAGAGACAGATACAGAATGACTGCATTTATCTGCATAACATAAATATATAGGTACATATTATGATACCAATATACAAGGTCAAGTGAAACAAACATCAGGAGGTCCTGTCAAAGGTGGAAATTATCACAAACGTGTGGGATTCAGAGGCTAGGTAAGACAGAAAATGGAACAGTGTGCTAACAATTGTTGAGGGTACTTATGCCAACCTAGAACTGAGCATTAAATAGAGGCAAAAAGATACACATGACAACCCTTTAATGTATGTTCTGTAATCCATAGTCTGGAGGGAAGGAAAAGAGAAAGAGAGAGAAATGGAAAGAAATAAAGAACCTGCCATGGAGGAGAGCTGGGGGAGAGGGGAGGGAACCGGGGGCGTTGGTGGTGGGAGATGGGCACTGGTGGCGGGATGGGTGCTGCAACACTGTATGACCAAAACCCAAATATGAACTTTTTAATTGTATATCTTTGTAATTGTAAAAATAAAAATTAAAAAAAAAATGCAAATTGCTCCTAGGAAAGAATAATGAATATTTACTACAAATTAATATAGTTGGTTATTAAGTTATTTTAAGAAGGTGAGTCCTACTCTCTTAAAAATATGCTCAGGGCTTACTCCTGCCTCTGTGCTTAGGTATCTTCCCAGGTGACTTATATGACATTATGTGGTGCTGGGGATAGAAGCTGAGTCACCCATGTGGGAGTCAAGTGCCCAACACATGTACTGTGTGTCCAGCTCCAAATTGTCGTGGTTAAAGGCAGGACCTTGTATGGGACTTTAAATTTAATCATCTATAAAGGGTGTGCGTATAAATATACATATATGTTTGAAATATATGCCAGGCAGAGCCTGACAAGCTACCTGTGTCATATTTGATATGCCAAATACCAGTAACAATTATAGACCTCATTCCCTGACATGATGGAATGGTTTCAGGCTCTTTAATATCCTGGAGTGGGCAGATGTCCTGGGCTATCTAGCATGTGACAGGTCATATTGAGATGTTACTGGTGCCTGCTCAAGCAAATTGATGATCTACGGGAAGTCAGTGATACAGTGATATGTTTGGAATGAAAAATACATATATATTTGTAATGAAATTGAGCACGGATGTTTACTCAAAATTTCTATGAATAGTAGTTCTTTATCCCCCACCTCTATTTTTTTTCTTCCATTATGAAAATATTTCAAGTAGGTTATTTATAAATAAACATATAAGCATCTCTTACAGTTTATCACTTGACCACTTGACTTCTCATTATTCATTGATTTGATTGACAGAGCACCAGTAACATTTGCATTTGTCACTGGCACATGCCAGTGTAGCCCAATGGCATCTGCTTGCTCAAGGAATATGAAGAGCCTCAAACTGTTCGTTCAGGTTCTTAACGAAGAAGACTGATCATTTGTAGGTGGGTGGACACATGATCTTTTGACATCCCCCTGGGATCCTGTCATAATGCCTCTAGTCCAGCAGTTGTCTACAACACACTACAGGTCTAGTCCATCTGATTTTCGACACTTTGGCAAATGAGACAGCGTCCCTGACTCTGGATCATAGATGGAGGGTTGGAACGCCGGATTCGCTCCCCTCACTTGAGTGAGGTATGATATTCCAAGCGTAGCTCTTTAGATTCTTCTTTGGGAGACCATAATTGTGTTCTCATACTGCTTTCACAGTACTCAGGGCTCTGAGGCATATGTTAATGCAGGGGAGAACGGTGGAATTGAAGTGATATGCCTGGAGACGAAGGTTCTTTGTCCTTTTAGTTATTTCTTCGATGCTCTTGAAGGCATTCCTCTCTGCTCTCTTCTGCCTGTGCAGCTTAGTGCTAGGTTGTTCATCATGTTGAGTTCTCGACTAAGATACGCATAACTGCTGCATTCAGAGATGTTTGTTCCATTGAGAGTGAAAGGAGCATCTGGAACTATTTCATTTTTGCATGAACATTGCTTTATTGAGATTCAACTGTAGACCTACCTTTCAACGTTCACAACTAAAGTCTTCCAGCATTTGTGCAGCTTAGCTAATGTTTTGTGTTATAAGAACGATGTCATCAGCGAAGCAGGGGGGGTGTAGTTGCCAATCATCTATCTTCACTACAATTTCTTCCCATTCTAATTGTTGCATGACGTTCTTCAATGATTGCTTCGGTCTCAACAGAATCAAAGGCCTTCTTGAAATCAAGAGCATGAGGCAGAGTAGCATCTTGAACACCCTACAAAACTTAATGAGCTTGGTTACAGTGTGCTATAGTCAATTATGCTGATTCCTTTACAGAACCCAGCATGAGGATATGGTTTTCCTTCATCTAATGTTCTGCCAATCCTGTTTAGGATGACTTGAGTGAACAGCTTGTAGATGACATACAACAGGCAGATCGGATGATAGTTGCCATTGTAGTGGATGTCTACCTTCTTAAACAGTAGAACTGTTCTGCTGGTTTTCCATTGGGAGGGTACCTTGCATTCAGACAGGTAGCGTGTGAAGAACCAAGCCAGTGTATTGATGAGTACTGATGGCAGATTCTTCAGGTGTTTGGGTCTGACTTTGTCTGGGCAGGGTGCTGTTCGCTACTTTACCGAATAATATTATGTCAGATTTCAGAAGGTAAAACGTTGGAAACAACATATTCCTCCTGTGGATTTTGGTATGTGGGCAGGTGGACGTGACTATCAAAGAGATCTGAGTAGTAGTCATGAATAGTCTTCTCCATTGTTCTTCTGTAAGATATGATAGATCCATCAGGACGTTGCAGGGCAGTCATCTTGGTTTATAGTTGGTGAAAAACAGGTGGGCATTCTGAATACTTTTCTCAGCTTCTGCTGCATCAGTCAGTATTGCTGCTTTCTCTCTTTGAAGTCTTCTTTTACCTCTTCTCAGCACTACTTTGTGAACTTGGACTTGACCTTATAGTTGCCTGAGGCTTGTGCCTTGCCACATTGGCAAATGAGTTCAAGAGTTTTTGAAGACATGCATCCTTTTCTGGCTTTCTCTCTCGGCATTCCATGTACAATCCTAGAAGTGCTGAACCAGTCAGTTGAATTCTTCATTGATGTCGTCAAGGATATTATCTTCCCATGTTGCCTCAATGGTGCCAAAGAGCTCCGAGTTTGTGGTCATTCTGGGAATTCTCTTCTTAAACTTTGCAGCCTTTTCTCCCCATTCTGTGCAGTAGAATTTTGCACAGAGACAGTGGTCTGATCATGTTTGGAATTTTGGGATGACAGCAACATCAGTTAGGCAAAACCATCAAGTGAATACGATGTGGTGAATTTCATTGTGGAACTGTCCACCAGGAGATTCAAATGTACAATGTTTGGATTCAGCCTTCTGGAACTGTGAGTTACGATGAATGGTCTTTTTTGGCATGATGAACTCAGTCTCTCACCCTTTTTCATTACATTCTAGGCCAAGTGTCCCGTTGTGAAGTTCTTCAGCCGATCTTCTCATCTTGGCATTAAAATCACTAACTATGATCTTGTAGAAGGATTGATCTTCTTTATAGAACTCCTCCAGTTCCATGCAGAATTTCTCAATTTCTTTTTTCCTTGTATGTGGATGTTGGTGCATAGACAACGAAGATAGAAACTGCTGGCAGTGAGCCACATCTATTCAAGTGTAGACATCCAATTCGGTTTGTTAGGCACTCAAATGAAGCAATGCTCATAACGAGCTTAGAGTTGACAAGGACACCAACACACAGCTGCATCTTTTCGTTGCATGTTCAAGGAACTGTTTTCTCCAATGTTGAAGACAGCATGATGTGATCGATGCCTTCTTGTCTCAGTCAGACCAATGATGTCATACTTGATCTTTCGTGCTTGCACCATCACATCCTCTATATAGTCTTCTGATGCCAGCATACATGCCTTGTAAGTACAGACAATCATTTTAGTCCTTCTTTGTTTGGGCAGACTAGTTTGGTCCTGAGATTTTATCAGCCTCTCTTTGCTGATCCTTCTTAGCACTGCCTTATTTAGAGCTCTTTAGGAGTCTGGGGATGAGACCCATTGCTTTTACTGGTTTTGGAATATTGAATGTGTCAGACAGATTGCCAGACTCTGCTGTGTGGGTGTGATACTTCAGAAACTTGCCAGGCTCTCTGAGAGGGACAGGTGGAAAACTTTTGGTAATTTACTGATGAATCATGTGGCTTCAGAGCGGCCGGGTGCAATGGGAAAAACTGGCAGCAGCTCTATGTATCTGTGTCTCTGGTTCAAGCTTATTTGGACTTGAAATAGGTTTCTCTGTAGGGTGTGGCTCTGACAAGCCGGGTTGTGGAGTCCGGATGATGAAAATGGCTGCCAACATGGTGTGAGGGTTCCTCTGAATTCTTCCAAGGTGCTATTGGCATGGCAGACAGGGGGCCAGAATTTTCACTCCATCCTGGACACCTCATGATCAGGGAGATAACAGGAAGAGTAACCTGGGAGAGCTGGTAGCAGCTCTGCCCCATGTATCTGAATTACCCCATATATCAGGGCTTAACAAATGACATAACACAATATACACTTTGAGTTGAGTGTAAATTTCTGGTGCAAATTGAGAAATGGCATTTCAGTATAAGAAAGGAAATGCTTCAGGGTCAGAAAAAATCCTCCAGATCAGGCCCAGGGCAAATGCCTTGCTGTATCCCGTTTTTTTCAGCATATGCCCATGAGCATTGCCTCTGAGCACCCTTCTTCACCTCAGTTGTGATTCTACTGTTCAGCAGCAGATGAAGTCTGTCTGATGATGTTTGTGCCCACCTAGGGATGCCAGATGTTGGGGAACCGCTGGAGTCCCCAACAGTATCAGGACAGAACTTCTCTTCTACCTCCAAGGCCACGGGAATGGATGAAAACTCATGACTCTGGTGCAGTTTCAAAATGCTTTTAATAGTACAAAAAGCCTTAGCACCACAATCCAATATAATGGAAGACCTCTAGCTCTGGTCAGAACTTAGACCACACAGGAGGGTCCAAGTCTCCTACCAAAAATGATTCCACCAGGGAGAGTCCCACAAAAGAGAAGCAATCTCATGATTATGAGGTCTATAACTCTCTCTTCCAGTTAGATATAGCTATGTGGTTAAGTTCTTGACACTAAACATGTAAACAGACTATAATTCTTTATTTTAATATCACTGTCTTCCCATTCATCATCAATTTGCTCGAGCAGGCACCAGTAACATCTCCATATGTCCTGTCTCATGCAAGAAGAGCCCAAGGGCACCTGCTAGCTCCAGGAACATAAAGAGCCTCAAACCATTCCATCAGGTCATGGGAATGAGGTCTATAACTGATACTGGTATTTGGCAGAGACTCACATACATGGGGCAGAGCTGCTACTGGCTCTCCCTGTGCCCAGCTGCTCATGAGGCACCCAGGAGGGATGGTGGGTTCTAGCCCTGGCCTGCCACCCCAGCCCCAGCAGAGCCTCACAACAAGCCAGACAACCCCCACTCCATGAGGGACCTCCATTTATTTTAATATATGAATGACATTCAATTAAAATTAAACAGCTACTCTGTTTTCATTCTATTTTCTCAAATTCCTAATATATATAATATATGTAGATATTTTTATTTCCTATTCCATTTTAAAAGGATATGTTGGAAGTGACTATGCAAGTTAAAAGAATTAGGCCTCAAAGAGCTTTGTATAGTTCTAGAAATTTCCCTTAAGGTATTGTTCAGTGATTTCAAAAATAAAATACCTGTCACCTAACTGATGGGAAAATTTCTGAAGAAGAATGTGAATTGTCCTAGTTGAAGTCATCTTAAAGCAAACAATTTTTATTTCACCCTCAAGTGTATCAATGTATGCATAAGAGTGACCAGGGCGAGAAAAACAGGTTGGGTGCTTGCCTTCCACGAGAATTGTCTTGGTTTGGTTTGATCCCCAGCACCACATATGCACAAATCATTTTAAGCAATTTATATCAGAAAATGTGAGGGCTTTTTCTGATGGCAATGATTAAATAATACATTATAGAAGAACCTCATGTCTTAGAACCTGTCTTTTACCTCTTAGAAAATGATGTCATACTCCAGTTATCTATAAAAAACTACAGGGTTATCTTGTTTAAAATATACCTACTTCACATTCATTGAATGATTTAGATTAGGTTTTCTAAAAATGGAATCATACACAAAACTATTAGGTGGTGCAGTTTTATTGAATTTAGAACAAACAAACAGGGTGAGCCACTGTGGTTATTTTGTCAGTTATGTGGGTTCTAAGTAGTACCATTTGCTCAATTCTGCTTAACAATTATCTGAGGAATTGAATAATTCACTTTAGGAAAGATTAGTTTCTCCTAGTAGTTGGCAGTAAGGATAAATAAAAATGGTAAAACAATGCAGAAAATATTAGAAAATTCTGGAGACATAATATTCAAATGGTAAATACAATTAATAGTATTGAATTGTATGTTCAAAAGTTGCTAGAGAGGAGATATTAAGTAACATGACATTACACACAGTTGTAGAAATGAGAGCTGAAAGATGTGTAGACAATCTATTGGGGCAATAATTTTATAACACACACTCATAGAAACAAATGACATAGTATATCTTAAATATATATAATATATAATATATCAATAAAGGTGGAAAGTCCTCTAAGTAAATAATCAATGTATAACTTTCTCGATTGCCTGTCTTGCTTATAGAAACTGAGTTGATAATAATATTGCCAAATATTATTCAATGTTTAGTACCTAAATTGGCTATTATATTTTTCTAGATTATTATCAAAAATTGTATTATTTGTTCTATTAATATGTATTATTCTGTAATATAATATAATTAATAATAAAACGAATACTGTTACCTTATTTTTCAAAAACTATTGATGCTTCACCTCTCTACCTTGATCACTTGATCACTTGAATCCCGTTATTCATCGATTTGCTCTAGCGGGCACCAGTAACATTTCCATTGGACCCTATCACGTGCCAATATAGCCCAATGGCATCTGGTTGATTCAGGAATATGAAGAGCCTCGAACCATTCCTTCAGGGTCTTGACAAGGAAGTCTGACCATCTTGTAGATGGGCGGCCATGTGATCTTATGACATCCGTGGGATCCAGTCGGTAATGGCTCTAGTCCAGCGGTTGTCTCCAAATCGCATTACATGCCCAGCCCATCTGATTTTTTGATGCCTTGCAAACGAGACATCGTCCCTGATTCTGGAATAGCGACGGAAGTTAGAACTCCAGATTCCTTCTCACACTTGAGTGAGGCATGATATTCCAAGCATAGCTCTTTCAATTCCTCTCTGGGAGACCCGAATAGCATTCTCATCCTGCTTTCATAGGGCCCAGGTCTCTGAGGCGTATGTTAATGCAGGGAGAACAGTGGAGTCGACGAGATGTGCCCGGAGCTGGAGTTTCTTTGTCCTTTTAGCTATTTCTTCGATGCCTTTGAAGGCATTCCATGCTGCTCTCTTCCTCCTGCGCAGCTCAGGTTTTAGGTCGTTCATCGTGTTGATTTCTCGAACTAGGTACACATAACTGCTGCATTCAGAGATGTTTGTTCCATTGAGAGTGAATGGGGCCTCTGGAACTAGTTCATTTTTCATGAACATAGTTTTCTTCAGATTAAGCTGTAGACCTATCTTTCCACATTCTCTGTCAAAGTCAGCCAGCATTTGTACCGCTTGGCTAATGTTTGGTGTTATTAGAACGATGTCATCAGCGAAGTGGAGGTTGTGTACTTGCCAACCATCTATCTTCACTCCTATTCCTTCCCATTCTAATTGTCGCATGATGTTCTCGAGGGTGGCGCTGAAGAGTTTTGGTAAAATGGTATCACCCTGTCGAACCCCTCTTTTGACATCAATGATTACTTCTTCGTAGAATGGTGAGATCCTGGTGGTGAATCCATAATACAGCTCACGAAGCATCTTTATGTATTGGGTTTGAACACCCTGTTTGGCTAGGGCTTCAATGACTGCTTCAGTCTCCACAGAATCAAAGACTTTCTGTAAATCAATGAATGTGAGACAGAGCGGCATCTTGTACTCTCTACAAATCTCAATGAGCTTGGTTACTGTGTGGATATGGTCTATTGTTCTGAATCCTTTCTGGAAGCCTGCTTGCTCGCATGGTTGTCCTTCATCTATTGTTCTGCCAATCCTGTTTAGGATGACTCATGTAAACAGCTTGTAGATGATGGACAACAGGCAGATGGGGCGATAGTTGCCGATGTCGTGAATGTCTCCCTTCTTGAACAGTAGAACTGTCCTGCTAGTTTTCCATTGGGAAGGTACCTTGCATTCGGACAGGTAGCTTTTGAAGAACCGAGCTAGTGTATTGATGAGTACCGACAGCAGATTCTTCAGGTGTTCGGGTCTGACTTTGTCTAGTCCTGGTGCTGTTTCCTTCTTTACTGACAAGATGGCATGTCAGATTTCAGAAGGGAGAGCATTGGGAATGACATATTCATCCTGTGGAATTTGGTATGTGGACAGGTGGATGTGGCTATCAAAAAGATTTGAGTAGAAGTCATGGATAATCTTCTCCATTGCCTTTCTGGAAGATGTGATAGATCCATAAGGGCGTCGGAGGGCAGTCCTCTTGGTCTTATAGTTGGCGAAGGACAGGCGGGTGGTGTGAATGCTTTTTCTCGGCTTCTGCTGCATCTTCCAGTATTTCTGCTCTTCTGTCTTTGAGGTCTTCTTTTATCGCTTCTCTGCACCGTTTACCTCTCTACCTTATGAATAAATAATAGAAATTAAGATTATTTGGGAATTTTTATTGTCAGTTCTACCTATTGAAAATATTCTATCAACTTTTTCAAAGACCTTGTTGGTCCTAATGCAGTGAATTTCAAATACTTATAAAGAATTATTGGCTCTCAAAGGTATAGGAAATTCCTAGACAATTATGGACAAAATTTCTGTTTCAACTTTAACAAATCTATCCAAAAATATCAGGGTATTAGCCTAGTGATAATTAAAATAATATCGAGGGTCCAATCACAAATTGCCCAACTCAAAATCAGTACATTTTCCCTTATTCATCCTTAGAATGGTAATCCTTTTCCCTACAATGACATTTTCATAGCACCCTTTTCCTATGTCTATCTACCATCTATCATCTATCTACCATCTCTCTACCATCTCTCTACCATCTATCTATCTATCTATCTATCTATCTATCTATCTATCTATCTATCTATCTATCTATCTATCTATCTATCTATCTATCTATCTATCTATCTATCTATCTATCTATCTATCTATCTATCTATCTATCTATCTACCTATCTATCTATCTACCTATCTATCTATCTATCTATCTATCTATCTAGTATCTATCTATCTATCTATCTATCTATCTATCTATCTATCTATCTATCTATCTATCTATCTATCTATCTATCTACCTATCTACCTATCTATCTATCTATCATTGGTCTATTGGTCTGTCTATCTGTCTATCTGTCTATCTGTCTGTCTGTCTATTTCTCTATGCATCTATATATCTATCTAGAGTTTATCTGTTCTCAATTATCTCTCATATTAAGAAATTCTGATCATTTCAAAACTCCCTTCTTATACTTGGCACACTACCATACTATAGAAGTGCCACTAGTTATGAATATCTCAGAACTCCGAGTCACTTATCCAAATCATAGAGAGTTCTATTCCAAGTCACATGTGGTCTGAATAATTCTGAACTGATAATAATTCATGAATGATTCACATTTCTGTAGTTACCACCAACCTACTTACCAACAAAAGGAGTTATTACTGTAATAAAAACTATTGGGTTTGGGCTGGAGTGATAGTACAGTGGGTAGGGCATCTGCCTTGCACACAGCCTGCCTGGGATCAATGCCCAGCATCCCATACAGTCCCCCCAAGTGCCGCCAGGTATAATTTCTGAGTGCAGAGTCAGGACTTCCGTATGGAGAGAGCAGTGGCTCATGGTGCCTGGGCCAGATAGCCAGCAGCTGTCCAGGAAGGAGAAGCAGCTCCTGGTACCTAGGCCCGGAGGGGCCAGCTCCAGAGCTGCAAGTCCTTGTGACTGAGCCCGAGGGCTAGCATTAAGGCTGCAGGGCAACAGGTAAACAGCTCACAGGGCAACAGGACAAACAGCAGAGAAACAAAGAAATAGATTACGGACACAGAGTATCAGAGAAACAGAGGCAACAGGACAAAATGGTGGCACAGGGAAACAGAGTTAGGGACTTGGATAAATAGAGAAACGAGGAGAAAAGAGGCCCTGAAGAGAAAAGCCCTGAGCAGAAAGGACCTAAGAAAAGAGGCCCTGAGAAAAGAGGTCCTGGGAGAGAACCTGCAAGGTGCTGCCCTGAACAAAGACCTCCAGAAGAGAGAGGCCCTGAAGAGAGGAGCCTGCACAGATGCCCCGAGGAGAGCAGCCTGAGAACCTGCCAGAGAGAGCCCGAGTGCCCCAGAGATAGGGTCCTGCAGTGCGCTATATCCAGTATTCCAGAGTGCACAGAATACTTTTGAAGCTAATGATAGAAGTTGGAGACATGCCTGCCAAACATATAGGATGGAGTTGTAACTTCTGAATGAAAAGAATATGAGTGGCTGCATTGGTGGTGGAATACGGATGCTGTCTTCAAATTTGGACCTGATGGACTTTTAAGTTATTTATTTATAGAGTTAACCTTGTATCAAATACTACATAAGTTTTAAGTATGCAACATTGTGAATCAACATGCACTTCCCTTTGTCCCAGTTTATGAATCCCATCCCTCTCCAGCTCACTTCTCTCTGTTCTTCCATATTTAATTTAATTTATGTATTCATTTCCTTTCATCAATAAATGCTCGAGTTTTGAGGCCTACAAGAGCATTCCACCCGCATGGCAGAGCCTGGCAAGCTACCCATGTCGTATTTGATATGCCAAATACCAGTAACAAGTATAGACCTCATTCCCATGACCTGATGGAATGGTTTGAGGCTCTTTATATTCCTGGAGCTTCAGATGCCCTTGGATTATTTTGCATGTGACAGGATGTATGGAGATGTTACTGGTGCCCGCTCGAGCTAATCGATGATCTACGGGAAGACAGTGACAGAGTCAGGAGTAACTTCTGACTATGGCCAGGTGTGCCCAAAAAAAGCAAAAACAAACAAAAAACAGTATTTAATCCAGCTCTAACTTATTCTGCTTCAACTATTTAATGAAATAGTCAAAGACAAAAGTGAAAAATGCAGAAACCCCTCAAAATTGCTTCAACATCATGTTAAATACTATTGGTTACCTTATTGGATAGTAGGCCACATAAAAGGTCTATGACTGCATCCTGGGCAAGTTTATTTATTAGTGAAAAGAGAAAAACATTTTTACACCAGGTCTGATCATACAAAGAGAATTAACTCTATTGCAAGTGAAAGTTATTTGTGCATAAGAATAAAACAAGTCTTCAAAACAAGTCTTTAAATGTTCTATTTTGTTTTTGTTTGAGGAGGAGGGCATAATTTGTGGCGCTCAAGGCTCATATCTGGCTCCATGCTGAAAGTGCATTACTGGTGCAGCACAAGGAACTAAGTGTGGTGGCAGGAATCAAAGCCAATTTGGGCCAAGTGCAAGGCAAGTACCCTGTACACCATACTATGACTCTATCACAAATGTTTCACATGTTAACATTAACAGAAAATTCAAGGTATAGTACTAGAGAAAGATGACACCAAATTAATAATACATATAATCAAGAATCTTGTAGCTGAAAAAAAATTAGTGAAACTGCAAAACTCTTAAGCACAGCTAAGTGCATAAAAATTCTTATGATGTATTATGTTGATTGACTTGCGAATGTTGAACCATCCTTGCATTCCCAGGATGAATCCCACTTGGTCATGATGTATAATCTTTTGATGACTCTTTGGATTCTATTTGCTAGTATTTTGTTGAAGATCTTAGCATCTGTATTCATCAGGGAGATTGGTCTGTAGTTTTCATTTTTTGTGGCATCTTTGTCTGCTTTGGGTATCAGGGTGATATGTGCCTCGTAAAAGCTATTTGGGAGTGTTTTTGTTTCTTCAATTTGTTGGAAGAGCTTAAAAAGAATTGGGAGTAGGTCCTCTTTAAAGGTTTTGTAGAATTCACTGGTGAATCCATCTGGACCTGGGCTTTTGTGTTTGGGGAGACTTTTGATTACTGATTCTATTTCCTCGATCGAGATAGGTTTGTTGAGGTATTCCAAATCTTCTTGTTGCAGACTTGGGAAGCTATAGGAATTCAGGAATTTGTCCATTTCTTCTAGGTTTTCTTGTTTTGTGGCGTACAGGCTCTCATAGTAATCTCTGATGATCTTTTGAATTTCTGTGGTTTCTGTTGCGATGTCCCCATTTTCATTTCTGATTCTATTTATTTAGGTTCTCTCTTTTCCTTTTCTTACAAGTCTTGCAAGTGCTTTGTCAATCTTGTTTATTTTTTCAAAGAACCAGCTTTTGGTTTCGTTGATCTTCTGGATTGTTTTTGACATTCCATCTCATTGATTTCTGCTCTAAGTTGTATTATTTCTTTCTTTCTGCTTGGGTTGGGCTCCTTTTTTTGATCACTCTCTAAGATCTTAAGTTGTGAAGTCAGACTGTTTATGATGGCCTTTTCTTCTTTTCTGATAAATGCTTGAAGAGCTATGAACTTGCCTCTGAACACTGCTTTCGCTGTATCCCACAAGTTCTGGTAATTCGTGTATTCAGTCTTATTTGTTTCCAGGAATCTTTGGATTTCCTCTTTGATTTCTTTTATGACTTGCTGGTTGTTCAGCAGTGAGCTGTTTAGTTTCCAGGTACTTGGTATTGGTCTCCGTTTTTGTGTACAATTAACTTCTATTTTCAGTGCCTCATGGTCTGAAAAAATAGTTGGCACAATTTCTATCTTCTTGATTTTATGGAGGTATGATTTATGGCTCAGCATGTGATCTATTTTGGAGTATGTTCCATGTGCACTGGAGAAGAAAGTATATTCAGCTTTTTGGGGATGAAATGCCCTGTATATGTCTACCAGCCCTCTTTCTTCCATCTCTTCTTTAAGGGCCAGTATTTCCTTGGTAAGTTTCAATCTTGTTGATCTATCCAGGGTTGATAGAGCAGTGTTGAAGTCTCCAACTACAATTGTGTTGCTGTCAATGTCTTTTTGAAGTCTATTAGTAGTTGTTTAAGGTATTTTGCTGGCCCCTCGTTGGGTGCATATATGTTTAATAGCGTGATTTCTTCCTGATATATGCATCCCTTGACTATTAAGAAGTGACCTTCACTGTCCCTTCTGACCTTCTTCAGCCTGAAGTCTATGTTGTCAGATACCAGTATGGCTACCCCAGACTTTTTTGGATGGGCTGTTTGAATGAAGGATTGTTTTCCAGTCTTTTATTTTGAGCCTGTCTTTGCTCCGATTGTTCAGGTGTGTTTCTTGCAGGCAGCAGAATGTCGGATTCAATTTTTGGATCCATTGTGCCACTCTGTGTCTCTTAACTGGTGCATTTAGACCATTGGCGTATAGAGAGATTATTGTCATAGGATTTTGTGCCATCTTTCTGAATAGGTTGGTTGTTCTTTTGGGTTATGTCTCATCTTATAGTAGATCTTTCAGTCCTTCTTTTAAGGTTGGTTTTGATTTTACAAAGTTCCTAAGCTGTTGGTAATCCAATAAGTTGTATATCTGTCCTTCAAATCTGAGCGAGAGTTTAGCTGGATAAAGAATTCTTGCTGAGGCATTCATTTCATTAAGTTTTTTCACTATATCCCACCACTGCCTTCGGGCTTGGAGGGTGTCTTCTGAGAGTCTGCTGAAAGTCGAATGGATGCTCCTTTGTATACAATTTCCTTCTTTGATCTTGCTGCCTGAAGAATTATGTCTCTGTCTATGGCATCCATTACTTTGACTAGGATGTGTCTTGGGGTCTTTCTATTGGGGTCTTTTCTTGCTGGTACGCGTCGGGCTTCTTGGATCTGGATGCCTTCGTCCTTTAACTTCGGGGAACTTTTCAGCCAGGATGTTTTTAACTGTTTTAATTTCCTTGGGGTTATTTTCTTGTCCCTCTGGGACTCCTATGATTCTTATGTTGTTCCGCCTGGCTTCATCCCATTGTTCTCTGTTTCGTTGCTGATCCATTATCCGGTCTTTTTCCATCTTATGTAGATCTCTGAGTGCTTTCTGCAGCTCATCTTCAGTCTCACTGATTCTCTCTTCCGCTGCTGTCATCCTACTATTCAGAGCCCGATTGTGTTTTTCATTTCGTCTACTGAGTTTTTTAAGTGATGATATTTCTATTTGCATGGTTCTCATTTCTGCTCTCATTTCCTCCCGTAGTTTATTGACAGCCCTTTCAACTGCTTCGTTTATGTTCTCCTGTATTTTTTATTGGACATCTGCTCAATTTTTTTCGTTGAGCTCCTTAAACATCTTACCAATTTCTTCTCTGATTTCACTGTCAGAGAGATCATGCACATCTGTATTCTTTTTGAGTCTTCAGGGTCGATTCCTTCATCTGTTCTTCGAGCTGGGGATCTGCGTTGTTTCCCCCATGGTGTTGTGGTGTTCAGGGATAGATTCCTCTGGTGTACTGTTTCTTTTTCTTGAGGGTATTACCTTCCGTTGGTGTTGAAATTCCTAGTTTTTCTATTAATAAGTGGCGCGTTTTAGCGGCCCCCGCCCGACCAGCCGCACACCCCAGGGAGGTAGGGTACCTGAGATGGAGTCAGGCCGGTGTGAGAGTTCAAGATGACCGTTTACTTCCGGTTCCGCTCGGACTTCTGGGGGTTGTAGTTCCACCTTCGGCCGAGACCTGGGACTCTACCACGGCCCCAGGCGCCCGCCTAGCCAGCCGCACACCCCAGGGAGGTA